>JAKRZM010000543.1:869228-891884 GCA_036379175.1 Heliconius cydno galanthus
AAAATCCGTTGGGTGGTTTAGAAGAAGAAGAGTTAGAAACAACAGACAGACACGAAAAGCGACTTTGTTTTATAAGATATAGGATAGGATAGGATATATAAGATAGAAGATTAATAAACATCTCCAAGTGCAGCTGTTAAAACGGATTCTACTCGTATGTATAATATTACACAAAATGCAAATTAAAATTATTATTAAAATATAAACTTTAAATTATTTTATGCTAATTTAATGATAGATTAGAGACATAAATTAAAACTAACAAATAACTTTCGATAATCCGATGGAGAAATTAGATTTTAAGCATTTTATTTAATGACATTTATGAAAATCAAACTAAGATATAGACAGATACATGTAAATATAAGACCTGGCGTTCTTACCCTCATCATCACATTAGAGGAATAATTCATTTTCATTTCCTCGCACCAGGCAAAGTACAGCGTTTAGTGTCGTCATTCAACATGAGTTGAGGTTAGGTAGAATATAGAGGATGGACTATCTTACAATAAGTTACTTTTGCTTATCTTATTATTTGCAGGATATAAATTGAAAAAAATAAAGTAAGTATAAATACATGCATAAAACTAAACTTAAGGACCTACGAGTATCTATATACGCTGCAATTACGGCACGAAAATACAACATTGGGTATATGAGAAAAATGAAGGTGTAAATAAGGCTGTTAATTTATTTTAAAGTCTATTAGCTATAAACATAACTATTATAATATGATAATAATGAATGCTTACAAATTTCTGAATCTAAACGATGCTATAAGTGAAGGATGCATAGAATGCATTACGGCAGAATATTGATTTCCACTTAGAAATTAACTATTTTCATTTCCAATTACTATTTCCTGTCAAAGCGCGGCGTTGAGTTTCGCTACTTAAGACGCCATGTTTCAAATTGGGACAAAAAACGGAGACAAAGTGTTTTAATACTAACTCAAGTAAAACGGTCATATTATTGGTGATTCAAACTTAATTACAGCCAAAAACTTGCTAGTGATGTACCTTTAGAATGTCTCCATATCTGGTTCAAATATCACTACAGGTCATTTAGTGTTGGTCATAATAACGTTAGCACGTCACTATACTATACAGTGACTTTAGACCTCGGTAAAAGTTGTTTGACTAAGGTGCCCGTGTCAAATGAACTGTTGCTTTGCATAACTTATAATATTATGTCATTTTTTAAGGGCTTCGCACATTAGATGTATATAAAAAGTGAAAATTATGCTTATTAGATTAGATATTGTTATGTGGTCTTATACAACGATTTCTAGACGAGAATTGACAAATCGAGTTGAAATTTGGTGCCCAAGCAATCGCTATTAAATGGGTTTTCGAAATTTAATCCTTAAGAGCTTAAATAAGAGGACGAAGAATATTTAAAAATAATGTACGGCGTTTAAGTTGAAAAATACGGAGAAACGGAAAGAAAAATACATATCTAGAAAACCTATAAATATTTGTTAAGTGTAGAATAACACTTACAAAATAAATGTTAAAAATATTTAATAAATAGTATTCGTTCATGATGAGCCAAATGATAATTCTAAGCAATTACCTTTGGCTAGCAGAAATTTAAAACAGGATAAGAGCATAGTGTTTAATCAATTATCTTATCACGTCTTCTTCATTTTGTCATTTATTTTTTATTTAATTTAACAATCGACTTTTAAATTGCTCCTAACATATTTATATTCAACGTATGAATGAAAAATGTACCAACAACTATAAATATAATAGGCAGTGACAAATGAACACTCTGTCATCGTGCAAGTAATGCATGAGATAACAAGGCATATGTAACGTATAACTCTCATATGAACTGGCTCAATCACCGCCGTGGTACAGTATGGAATGGAAAGTTAAATATATGAGAAAATATTGGCTTTCGCCTGTTTTCGGTGCCTGTAAGGTAAAAGTAAAAAGACCAAATATTTTTTCCATATAATGAATATGTAAATATTTGGTTTCGTACTCTACGTATTACAGAAATATAACAGAATGTCAATTGAATATTGCAAAATTAAATTGGAATATTTTATTGACATTCACTTCTTTTACTATTATTTCTTTTACTATTATATTTAAAGTTATATAAAATATTAAAAAAAGATATAATATATCTCCATATAACCATATACATTTGTATAGAATCCGTCTCTGTGATATAATTTCAGTGATTGCCGATGACGGTAAATGAAGGAAGCTGACCGCTCACCTCATCTCTTCGCGATGCCATCCGCATCCCACTCGATTACTTTCTAAACGTACAAAAGATACCATTTTATTTGCGAGAATTCACTTATAAAATAAATCTCACGGAACCGATGCTACTATTTTCTCATACAAATTGAAATTTCACTACATTTCGTTTGTTTAAATTGGTATGTATATACGTAGGTATAACGTTTATTTTAATAACAAAAACCTTTATCATTTTTAATTGTTAACTATGGTTGAAAAGCTAAAATAGATAGATTTAACGTCTGGAAACACAATGATCGCAGGTTCAATCCCCACTCGGGGACGGTTAATATTTAAATTATCATTTTTTCTTTTCTCTGGTGGACAGAGAAAGATCTGGTATTAGGCAGAAGGTAGAAACGGAGTTTTTGAATTTTAACACTAAGCTCCTTGTACCTTTGCACTGATTTACGGAAAAAAAGCATGCTACTTAAAAAAAGATATTTATAAATTTAATTATCATTAATTCCAACTGCAACATGGTAGAGCCATCTCTTTCAACATTATTCAAAATCCAAGGGAATTTTCAATTTATCCACATCCGTTCTAAACAGATGTAAGACGGTGAATGTTTATTACCAGAATGACAAAACAGTTCTAATAAATGTTACATCTACATATTGCATAGTAAACATTAATAACCGCGATGGTATAGAAACGGTAGTTTGAATGTATTACAAATATAGTACCATTAACAATTTGTAATTTTATATGACTCAATACTTTGAAGAAAATAATTTATATTTTATATTGTAATTCTTCAGAATCTATATTTCTTAGATATTAATAAATTAAATATACGAATAAGTATGTAGAGTATATTCCTGCAAGGAAAAAACTTTCCATTAATTTTTCCTCAATATTTTATTTTTACCAATTTTATTAAAAAGTATATTTGTGGACTATATAATTTTACAAGGTCGGAGTTTCCTGCTCGGCTCCCCATAAAACTCTACCACTAGGGCCAACGTTATAATATACAATTGAAAAACAACATAGAATTTAATACTATAATTTATTTTGAAGCAAGATTTGAACCAGCATCTTAGTACATTCTGCCCAAACGCTTTTAAAATTAAATTACACTTTATATTTCACTATTATTGCTTAATTTTTTTTAAAGAAATTATGCAAATGATTATAATTTACATAATTCCTTTGAAACCATTAAATCCGCGCTATCTTTTATATTTTTCTTGTACAATACATTGTATGTATGTATGTTTCACAACTAAACAATACCAGAGTAACAGTTCGGTCAAGGCGAATATAATTTTAATTCATTAACGCCCAATTTCGAAATGTTTCGGTCAAATCTTCGTTAGAAGTACATTTTGATATTAAATATGAGTAAATTTTCGTAGAAAAAAAGATTAAATTTCATAAACCTTTTATCGCTACATGTACGGTGTAATTTATTAATGGTCTTGTGACATTGAAATGTCTGTTGGAAAATTTATTATAATCTAACTGTCATTTCAGTTTACTGTGTACTGAAGTATAAAATTATATTACTTTTATATTAAAAAAGAACAACTTCATAGATTAAAATATATAAATAATTAAAATAGATAAAGATTGTAAGTTCCGAGTCAATTTCCGCACTATGCGATTTTTGTATTGAACAAAAAATAGATGGCAATTATAAGTATTTTTATTATAAAAAGAGAGAATAAATAAAAACCGTTGGCCTTTTCAGTTTGCACCCAGTTGATAGTGCCAAACCCCATTAAAATGAGATTATTATTATATATATGTATAGTGCCAGAGCGAAGAAATTAGAATATTAATAAATAATAATTGATTGATAATTCCCTCCAGTGGGGACCGAACCCATAACCGTCACGTTACAGTCACACCCTTGTACCTCTGCGCCACCACCGGCCTCTATAAATATAGTCCATTTACATAAAAAGAACGATTTTTTTTTTAACTTGAACCAGTAGTTCCTGAGATTAGCACGTTCAACCAAACAAGCCTTTGAAATATTAGAAAGAATTACCTTATTCATTGTTATTTAGTAAAATCATTATACTAATTTATATGTAAAGAGAATTTTACATAATGTTGTTAAACGGATAAAAAATATTTTAAAAACAACTCATATGTAAAAAATGCAAATTAGAATTATTGAACTTTATAAAATATGTAAACATAAACGGATGGTATTAAAATGACTTTCGATTTCGCAAGATGAAGATGTTTGTGCAAGTAAAAGTGGAAGTTGTTTTTTTAATTAAATTTGTAGAAGACGCAATTGAGATATCTCTAGGAGGACTCAACGTAAATAAATAATTGTAATTAAAATGAAATTATTAAAATTCCTTTCTGCTAAGAAAAAAACGGAGTTATGCTCTGCAACACAACACGTTTTCTCTTAGAATTTTGTGGAAAAATGAAACACGGAGTGATCTAACACACGGTGCCAGCCCAGCTATGTGGAAGAAAGCTTGATGAAATTGACCATTTACAATTTACAAAATATTAAAGTGTCATTAATTTATAATTATTATTTTCTTTTGTAATGTATTAAAATAAAAGTTATAAATTAGGAATTAGGATGATTCTATACAGTGTTGCCAGTGTTATTTGAGACATATTGTTACAAACAAATCGTATGATAAAGCCAAACAAAAGAGGACTTCACTTATATCTAAGAAAGTTTTAATCAATACAGCCTCGTTGCTTGGATACCTGAAGCGTTATTCCTTACCAAGCTCGACTTCCTTGTTTAAATTACATGTTGTGCCAAATCGACCACAAAACAACATAAATGGGAGAGTCTCATTTAAATGTATTTCATCAAAAACATAAATGTGAAATGAGAGCCAAGTTAAATGTTAAGGAATACGTCGTTCCCAACTTAACCAAAAAAATATATACGTGGGAGCCGAGTTCACTCGCTGTAAAATTCAAGCTCTTAATTAGACTTAGCTACTTTTTACAACCCTTTTTGGCATATCAGTGCTTTTTCTAAAGGATTTCTGAAGATTTTTTTTCCGTATATATGTATGGTAATCTATCTTGGTACTAAATATCAAGATTCCAGATAATCTACTCGTAGAATTGGGTTAGATATTTGAGGAGTGAGTCAACGGTGTAGGTGCAGGTCTTTAAATGTTAATATATCTATAACCGTTCGAGTTAAATTGCTTAAATTTTATATACATTGTAAGTTAAGGGATTTTAATAACAAATGTGCAAAATAATGTATACTGTGTATGCTGATTTAATTTGATTTTAATATATTTATTATATACTCGTAGAATGTAAATAATAAATAAAATTGATAAAATATATTCAATAGACATTATTTCCATACACTTTTATCATGATCTTTAAATTGTTGTAGTGGCAAACTTAGAATACTTTGCGAAACTTTTATTAAACACCCGTATACGAGACCCATAAAAGATTTATTAACTTATTGGAAGAGGAAATAACTGACGCAATAAGCTTATCTTACTAATGAAATGATGATGAATGAAACTTTACGAATTACGGTCCTTAGAAATGGTCGAAAAAATCAGTGACCTATAAAATGTTTAGTACGTTTAACAGTTTATTGCTAAAATGGAAGTAAATGTAATTACAAAAAAAAATCGACTATTTTTCGATGCAGTGCTTGCTTAGCTACCAGAGAAAGGATATTGAAACATTAAGTATTTTATTACTCCCCATGGGAATCGAATCTACGACGGGTGGCGTTAACAGACGCACGCTTGTCACTTGCGCTTTAAAAAAATATAAGAAAATTACTCATTAATTAATCAAATATTAGTATTAGATAAACTAACAAACTTTCATAATATAAAATTCATTTATGTAAATAACTCAAATACTGTCTGTATAATAAAGTATGTATATTTAGTTACACCGCTGTAATTGTAGAGCTCTTTGTACATTTTTTAAGTATTAATGCAAATTAAATGGATTACTTAAGTAATTTTTACTAATTACTAAGCGTAGGTATTATTTGTATAAGAAGGTTTCTTTTAAAAAAAAATACTATTTTCGTTTTTCTTTTTTAAACAAAAAATATTCATTTGAAAAGATGAAAGAATGAAGGATCGGAACGTTCGATCTATCTAGGTACCTAGTCCTAACGTTATCGACGAAGACATCACCCTTATTTAGAGATAAAAACAGTTTGGAATTCAGATTAAAGAAACCATCGAAATTTACCTCCTAACATTTAAGAATCGCTAAAAGACATATTCTAGGAAAATCACAGAATGATATCGTTACATCATTTTTAAAACACAGAAGTGGTCTAGAGTTTAATTCAAGACTCCTACTTCACAAATAACATTTAATAGACCATAATCAGAAAGTTCAAAATATAGACATAAAATCTTTTATTCGACTGAACGGAGTGTTTTGACACTAGGTTCTCAGGTACTCTCTGGATACCCTGCTAAGTGCGGAATATAGCGTGAAACTAAAAACAATATATTAATTGGCCTAGCCATAATAGATTCTTTTGTTTAATTTATTCAATGTTTCCACTGTTAAATATTCACAAAAATGATTTCTCCATAACATACCATCGCTTATATTATGTTCTCATCTAAATAATAAATGTGTTATAACGTTCTAAATTGTATTGTAATTTGATAAGGTATTTGAAATAGTAATATTCGTTTGCGTTATGTAATAAAATAATAATATGGGTGATTTATTGGGGTATTTATTAATTATTAGCCTTTAACAGTAGCTTCCCAGCCTGCTTGGTTAGAGAAAATAGCAGAAAATGTTAGTACAGTACTGTACAGTGATAGCTGTGGGTTCAATTCCCACTTCGGTAAATGATTATACTCATTAATATTAGGAACGAGCTTAGGCCGTCTGAGTGAACAACGTTAATATTATTAAGAGTTCTCTCTATTTATCACCTATATGAACAAAATACTAGTTTCCTTCTAAAGGGATTTGTATCCATACTTATGTGAGATCATACAAAAGTTAACTGAACCACATGGGTGTGAGAATGTGTAAAAAAAGTTATATAATATAGCTATATTTCATCTTAGAAGAAAAAAGAAAGTCAGATATGTCTAAAAGATGAGAACAATATCTATGAAGTTCTATATTATGAAGTCTTACAATAACAGACGTGAATAGGCGAATTATCTAAAAATAATATTTACAGATAATTTTTATATTAATATTACTTTGTTGTACTCATATTTATCATCTTTTTCATCATCGGAAACCTAGTGTTGTGACACATCGTTGGCATTGAGTGTTGAGTGGCGGAAATAAACGCTGTGCATTGCTTCGTCAAAGAAGCGAGAAAATGTAAATATTAAATGTTCCATTTTCTTCAATGGGAATCGAACTTATAATCTTTCGCGTTTACAGTCACACGCTTGTGCCCCTGCATTACGACCGACCGATTTAAAAATATATATTTTAATAAGTATCTTTTTTATTTTGTTATTTTTAATTTTTAGCGCTGGAAAATGCACAACCCTACTTATCTTAATAGTGAAGCTTTAAATAGTATTGGGTCAACCAATAGATACTGTATCACAAAAATAAATGTAGAAATTACCTTGACTTTTACCAAGAAAAAAAAAACTAAGTAGGCTTCACAATTACCTTTACTAAATTTTAATATTATTTATCTATAGCGCAGAAGGTCAAAGGTCATCTTGTCAATGAAAGAATTACACAAAACTAAATAAATATCAATGGGTATCATTAAATATTGCATTATAACACAAATTTCACAAATTAGAATGGATAATGAAGCTTGAAAACCACATTAAGTGGTTAACGACTGTCCGAAGTGTTATTATAAGATACAATAAATATTAAAAATATTGTATAATTTAATTAAATATGCGAGGCCGTTGTGACGCAGGGTAGATGTGTGTGACGGTAGAAGCGATGGTTGTTGGTTCGATTCTTACTCGGGGTAATGAAATATTTTCATTTCCTCGCTCTGATAAAGAGGCAACGAGCGGCTTTGAGCTCCGCCACTCAACACGTATTGTGAGTTTTCATCTTCTTCCTAAATTATAAGTTTTGATTACGCAGCACAAAATAAAGCGAACGATGTATATACCCTCGTCTTCTTCTTCCTGGCATGAATCCCGGCTATTACCAGGGTCTGCCTAGGAAAACAGACCGCAAAAGTTCGAGCAACACTTTGCACGCCCTCATCCTCGGTGGTTAGACCATCGATGTATATACGCTCGTATCTTTCGATTTAATTGCTTAAAAGCTTAATATTATCGATTCTCAAAGCGACCGTAAACCTAGATATTTTATATTCCATTGAAATGAATATCTTCACGCAATCCTGAGATAAATGTCTTGATAGATGGACACTAACATTGTTACCTCAATAGCAATAGCAGAGAAAAACTGGTGCCAAAACACTCCGTTCTCCCTAAATAAAATTAAAGCTATTACTTAATAGAGAGGTAAAATAAAAGAAAATGGCAATACAATTAGTGATTCATCTGCAATCATACGTTACATCAGATGTGATGCCATGTAATTGAGCATGTCTGAGTAAATGTAGTTAACTCGGTCAAATAAAATTTGTTTTCGTACATTCGTGTGTTTATTTTGTTCCTATTAAAAGTATTTGTTACGCCATGGTAGTGCAGTTAGAATGTGCCTGCTTGGAAGCTGTAGTTGTGGGTTACTATCCCGGTTAGGGTAATTTATATTTTACTATAAATAGTTTTTATAAGTAGGTTTTATTCGTTTCTTAATGTTTTTCTTTTAAGTGTGTGAATAAATTTATAAAAAAATTAAAAATTAAACATGATATATATAGATAATGTTACTCTGGCGGGAATACAATAGTAGCCATTATAAAATAATAATAATAATATAATTTTTATTTATATTTCACTTATAATATATTTATGTTTATGTTTGTAGTAGATAACTGAAACTGAGATAATTTTATACTTATGTCGCTATAATAATTCTACATTAGAAATAAGATTTTTTTTCGGAGATTTTGAGTATTTTTTAGTAATTTTTATTATCACAGACGTTTACTCGGTCAGGTATTTATTTCAAATTAAGTCTTGAAGTGTATTAGATTTATTACAATAGCAATAGGTATATTTAAAACTTAATTCCATTTATAACATAAGCTAAAACCGTTGTTTTCTCTGCAACCTTTTTGTTAATTAAATATTAATGATGTTATTTAGTGAATAAATATTTAATTTAAAGGTTTTGGGGATGTTAATTCTAGTTAACTTTTAATTAAATTTTAATAAAAAAGTAGTTTTTTTACATATTTTTAAGTTTGCGTAGAAGATTTCAGTTTCACTCTTGGCACGCCGCGCTTCGTCTTGTTACCAGAGCGAAGAAATGAAAATAATTCATTCTCCCGAGTTGAAATCCAACCCACACCTGTCGAATTTCAGTTAGACGCTGTGCCGCGCAACGACAGCACCAAACGATTACATAAGGCCGTATAATTATTTGGGAACTTATCAAAAGTCATTTTATTATGAGAATGTAGTTTGACAAAATTTACTTGACTGTTTTATTCAAAAACTAAAAGTATTAAGTTGTTAAAAGCTTTTCGTTGTTAGTAGTTAGTTACTTAACTTTTAATGGAAGAATTTTTATATAAAACTTTTGCTTAAGTTAAAAATTGAATAACAAACGACACAGCCTTTGTAAAGAAACTTGAAAATTGAATGTTATAACAAGTACTGGTAACAACAATTTTTATCTTCCTCAACATTTTAGATTTAGATTTATAAAAGTAAACCATAGATTTTAATGTAGTTTTCACTAATAGACAGATTGATTAAAGAGAAAGATATATACCTATGTGCAAGAATAATAAACGAATACTATAGTCAAGTACAAAATATAAAGCAATATAGATTCTAGAATGGCTTATATGAATAACGTTAGAAAACCATCGGTACGCGTTCTCTACCTAAGACAAAACACTTACAAATACATACATGCTTTTTTTATTATATAAGAATCGAATCCATAATCATTGAGTAAACATTATTTGGTTTATTAAAAAGTTAGAAAATAAATTTATTCTTATTTTCATATGATTAAATTAAAATATATTTTATAGTTATAATTACGAAATTACTACTTATACATGTCTATAGAATCTCTTTTTACAGATGTAGAAACAATTTTAGATGTTTTTAAATTTCATGTTAAAACAATATTACAATTATGTCGAAGGACAGATAAAGTAATTAGGCGAAGTGGCAACAATGAAAAAAAAGATTGCTAACTGGTTTTTTTACAATGTTATAAGCGAAATTTTGTAATTGAAACGATCATCTACATACTTTTTGTGGGAAATTATTTGACTACCAAGAATGAAAATTTTTGGTAGTCAAATAAGAGAAACCCAATACCCGTTCAGACATTTCGGTTCCCCACTCTCCGCTATTATAACTAAATTGTTCTCTATATATTTAGTATATATGTGATAATAAATACCTATATATTTGTTATTATTAGATCCTATTTTAGATGAAAAATGATCGTAAATCATGTTCATATTAAGATATTATAACCATTTTCTGATTGCTCATTTAATGGTTCTACTAGACTTGCGTCATGGCGGTAATATATTTTTTTACGTTCACGTTTATTACAAACTAGCGGGCCCGTGCGGGGTTACGCCCGCTTGAAAAATAATATTAATGAAGAAATTGAAAACTAAAGATTCAGAAGGAACTCTTCTATGCGGAGTCTTGTTAAAAGTGAAGATAATTCATTCTATCGACTGGAATCGAACACACAACCGTCGTGTTTACAGACGTACGCTATGTCGCTGCACTACATAAAATTATTCATTTATTCATTTACAGAAATTAAGTATTGAATGTGATATAAAAATACAATATAAATAGACACTACAAAAATCTAGGTACATCAATACTTCGTAAAGTATTTTACTCAATACATATAAATTTTAATGGTAAACAGAGTGATGGATCACTACGATAATTCTGCTATCTTTTATATAATAATTATATAGAATAAACAAAATTATAATTAAACTGTTCATGTTAAAGCTCTAATGTCATAAACATGATTAGGATACGGCTTTATTTTAATTAGGTGATTTGAAAGCTCCTAAAAGTTTATAATTTTGTTAAGTACTTTTAGATTATATCGAATTATAATTATAAAAGTTTTGAAAGTATCGGAATTTTTAGTTTATTTTATGAGGGTTTTTAATTATTACATTGTTTTTTCAAATTTCGTAAAAGCATAAACAGTATTTTTAAATATTAAGTTAATAAATATATTTATAATATATAATTTAAAGGTTTATTATAACTATAAAGTTGAATTATTTAATTTAAATGTTATTTTATATCTTTGAAATGTATCAAGCAATATGTAGTACGCTAGACTCAACACACAATACCTCCAGCATTTGGAAGAAAATGGGGAACGGCACTCCGTTCACTTATCAGAGGGAACCGTAGTGTTAAGAAGTGTCGTAACACTAGGTTCCCCCTGGCTACACTGCTGTGTGCGGGATACAGCGTGAAGCTGATTTTAGATTTTCTTATTCTAGGCTTTGAGGACAAAAATAAGCTATGAATTCTTTTTAAACTTTCTCACAATGGCAATGAACATCCTGAGCGGCTTATCCTGAGCGGGAATAGAATCCACAACCATCTTGTATTTAATTTAATTTGCCACTGTGCCTCGGTTATTATAACATTTATCATATGAAGGATATAAGTTTCTTAATATCACGCTCGCTCGCTTTTGTCAATGATAATATCTCACGTTTAAAGTTAGAAAATTATTAGGTAAAGTATAAGAGTGTAATATACTTCAGTTAGTATTAAAGTTATATTCGTTTATTTGTATTTCGTTAGAATAATTTACGAAATATTTAGAAAAAAACCTGTCAATAGGATTCTTCCATTGAGGGACCCGTACAATTAATTTCAGCTTGTTACCACCATGCGATCTTGATAGGAGAACAGACGGACAGCAAAGTTATCCATAAGGAGTTTTTTCTATTGAGGTACAGAATCCTACAAAATTAGCTTCACAATTTTTCCGTATAGCATGGTAGACAGAAGGAACCTAATATTAAGATACTCGGTTCCCCACTAACGCTCAATTCGCTCTGGCTACTAGAGCGGGGTAATGAAAATAATTTAATATTATTAGTGCAAATCGAACCAACACCTATCACCTCTAAAGTCAAACTGCCTCACTGTGCCACGACGATTTCTTAAAAGAGCTAAAAAAAGCAGACAAATATTTGAACACGTCTCTCGCAAGTATCATCAAAAATTAGGAACAATTCTCATAGCAATGTAAAAAACAAACAGTGAATGAGAATTAGTGAAAGTGCTTATAAATGAGCTTCAACAACGTCGGGAGTCGAACTGAATACAATGGACTAATTTCCGCTGCCGATCCATCACGATACTGTCGGGTTATGTAATGATATACATAAGCGATAAGGTTTAATATAATGAATGTAGGAGTTTTTATTTTTAATAATGATGCCGTTATCGATGCACTTTGTGTGAGTGATGATGGGTTCATTGTTTTTGTTTGCGGGAAAAAGCGTGACGCTATCACGCTTTTTCTCGCATAGCTGTGTAGGTAGACAAAACCAAGTGTAGCATTAGCAAGTAGCCTTAATTTTTGTAAATGAGAATATTTGATGTCCACGTGGACGTGTGGTCGTAATTTTAAATGAAATTTTTAAGACAGTAAATTATCCGCAAAATGGCCTAAAAATCGAGAGGAATGTTCTAGTAAGTTTATAGTTTAGACCTATCTTTTATATTATGAAAATTACGCATTTAACTTATTAACGTTTATAACGGAAAATATAAATCAGCTAATTATAATGATTTATTATATACTTTACACGCTATACTTTATTTACTTCCCATAGTACAATGATCACAGCAAAGTAATTTACGTGGGAATGCACAGATGTTAGAAAAAATAGAATAGAAAAAACTTTATTGCACACAAAAATACAGATAACAGAAAAAAAACTATATATATTTATAAAATGTATGCAAAGGCGGCCTTATTGCTTCAAGCAATCTCTTACAGGCTGTTATAGGTAGATCTGAATCTAAAAATAAATCTATTAAATAAATATAAAGTTTTCATCATCATCATTAAGTTGACGAGTAATAACGACGTTTGACTTAAACGTGGTGGTTGCGAGTTCGATTCCTACTTGTGGATAAGTATTATATTAATTTTGTTACACAACCTTGGCAACACAGTGCACGAACTGTATAAAACTTCAATAAAACCCACTTTTATAAGTAGCCCACTCATAAAAAAAATATTTTTCAATTCCAACCAGTAGTTCCTGAGATAAGCACGGTTAACCCTACAATAAATTATTTACCTTAATAATATAAGTATAGTTCTATTTACAAATGATTCTATACTATAGTTTAACAACATTGCAATATTCAAAAAAAGATTGACTAAGAAATTGTTGAATTTATAAAAAAATATATTAAATTAAGTTTCACTCAAAGTCTCAGAACAAAACTAGTATAGTTTTTAACGCAGCTCTTTCATCGTATTCATTCCATTAACTCTGTTTAACTGAATTTACAGTCCTTCTTTGAAATGCCACGAAACGCCAACATTTCTAAGGCAATTGCGTACAAATTAGCTTTAGTTCGTAATAGGACCTCTTGATTCTTCAATGTCAATTTGGAAAGGATATTTGACGTTATGGTGTTTAATAAGAAAATTGTGAAAGGATTCCAGAACAAATATTTCCATTAGCTTCTTTTGACCAATTCTATCAAAAGTTTTAAAGTTATAATTATCATTCTTTATGTATACAGTACTGGGTTTGTTTAATTTAATAAATAAATAAATAGCAGACGCCAGTCGTGGCGCAAGTGTTTGATTGTAAACGCGACTGGTTGTGGGTTCGATTATCACACGACGGATGAAATGTTTATTTCAATTTATATTTGCATTTCTTCGCTCCTATACTCCTGTAAGCTGCTCTGCTGCTCCCATACTCCTGTACGCAATGCCTCCAGATTTCAGCGGAAAATGGGGAACGGAGTATCTTAACACTAGGTTTCCTCTGGCTACACTACTGTGAGCGTGAAGCTGATTTATTTGTACACCACATAAATAACACACCTACAGAGATAATTAAGATTATGGCTAAGAAGCCACCTATACCTTTAGGGCACAGGATAGGCAGAGGGAACCTACCACAGAGAAGGAAATCACAACCTCCTCAGATGATTGCGTGCTCTACAATTTTACATATGTTTGTATATTTTCTAAATTATATCATCTTTTTTGTAAGCAGACAATTCACGTCCATATTATTTGTGAAAGTATGAAGGGCGTTGTGTTCAGTGAAATTGTGAGGCATTTGAGATATTAAATTTCAAGATAAATTCAGTATTACACCTACTTACCCTATACCTACATAATATAGAAATGGAAAAATGTTATCTTTTAGTAGTTAATTTCTTTGAGTACGTATATTTATTTATACTGCTAGAGATTCATATAATGATTTATATCAATAGAATTTTTAAACACTTATGTATATTTGAATGAACATCAAATTACCACTCCCAGGAAGTCAGTTTTACTGAGAGGAAAGGTATAAACTCCATTCTTTCCTTTTTAATTGCAAAATTTTTGGTTACAAGTCAAGACACTCCACGGGTAGACAAATTTTTAAGATTTGGCATGTTGGGTGATGGGCCTTAACGTTGCGCTTTGTCTTATTTCATTTATATCAACATAAAGTTCAATTGCAAATCTTAATTTCATTGTTAGCATATATAATTTTATAATAATTAATTACAGAGAGATACCATATTAATAGGAAAACTGTAAAATGAATGATCGAAATTATCGAGCGCCTGTTTAAATAAGAGAGGCAAAGAAGCCACTTGTGAATTTTAAGACAAATATAATCGTTTACTCTTAATTTCTAGTATACAAAATTAAATTTCAATGAAACTAAGTAGTTTCGACTAATATATTTTTGTCACTTTTGCTTGAAAAACTTTAACAAGATATAATGAAATGTGAGTACAAAACCTAATAGTATAGATAAGTATAGAAAAATTTATAAGTATTTATTCGTATATAAAATAAAAAAAAAAAATCCTAGTTTAAAGTTGCATCCCATACATAGTATTGTAGGCAGAAGGAACCTGGGAAATCTAGTGTGAAGACACTCCGTCTCCATTCATACACTATCCTTGACGGAACACAACGACGCGCTTTGCTTTGACACCAGAGCGAAGAAATAAAAAAATAAATATAATTAATTCCCACGAGTGGACGACGACGACTTCACTTCACTATTCTTTTTATAATAGAAAATTCCTTCATAATATCTATACGTATTTTTCTTTTTTCATTTCCGGTTGAAATTGTGATTTCCGTTTTCGTATTATAGAAGAAAATATATCTTATTTGCTGTCCCAAATACATGTTTTATTAAGCTAGATCTTATTTAAACAAAATTTTCTTCTTTCTCTTAATATAAACAGAACAAATGTTGGTAACATTTGGTACTTGGAGACAAGTTGTCGATCATTAACTTTTATTTTATTTGTTTTTTCTGATTTCTTTTGATTCCATAGCAACTTATAACTAGATACTCACGTGCCAAGCGGGAACCACAAAGGCCGGTGAGCCATTGGCTGCAAAGGTGCCGAAATGGAAGCCGGGCGGAATTTATTTAATATATGTTTCACGACACGAGCGCTGATGCCGAGTATGACGACCATGGCCACCACGCATGCACCGCCGAATGCAGCCCAGAGTGCCTACGAATTAAAAATTATAAATAAATTATAATTAAACATCCCCAGCACAAAAAAGTTCTAAAAAAACTAGAACTAGATAGATCATATTTCCCTAATACATGGCTAAGAACTCTCTATTAAGTCACTTTTTAAACAAAAGAAACTAAGAGAAAATCGGTTCACCGGTTTGGGTGCTAACATACCATAGATAGATATACAGTACACTCATTATAACTTATGTTAAAAAAATAAACTGAATAAAAACTAAGAAGAAGAAAAATACGCCCAATAGTTTTCCCGTCCCTTCTAGTCCCTTAAGTAGCTTTAATTGGTTGAGGAAACACGCAATGAGTCGAGAATTCGGCAGAAAGTGGGGGGTGGAGGGTCTATCCTCTGCCTATCCTGCTACATGCGAGGCTGAATAAAAATTATATATTTGTTTTATTTTAAACAATTTAAAGTGTTTCTAGTTGATACATTACCAAAAAAATAATGCATTTATTTTCTAATATAACCTTTAACTGAACGCGTAAGTATGGAAAATATGGATACAATATTTTTGCTTAACTTTTTAATATATAGATAATTACATTATATAGTATAACTGCAATAAACTTACCAAAGTAAGTGTAGGTCCAGCTGCCTCTACTGGATCTAAAAAAAATTAAATACTATAATTTTATTAGCTACACGCTATATGCCATATATAACAGGGTAAGTAGAATGGACCTAGTATTAAAACACTCCGTTCTCCACTTTCCACCATATTTTAGGGGCATTGCATGTTGAGTAGCTTTCAGCACCGTGTAACTCTTCAGCACCGTGCAAGTCAACACCGCGCTTCGCCTTGGTACCAGAGCGAAGATATAAAAATATTAATAAACAATAATGCATTCTAATATAATTTATAGAAATTGAACTTAAAGTTCTTTATATACTTTAATCTTGCTAAGTAAGGTTGAGTAAATGTAATAAAACTTTTACTATATCCCAAGTTTTAGTGGTCCAATGATAGAGTTTTTCTATTAAAGCTTTTTAAGGATATATATCGATTATAACTAGTCCAAAGTTTTCCAAGATACGTGTAAGTAGTATGAGACTGTCACAATAAAAGAAGTTACAATAAAAAAAATTAAAGCAGATTCACAATGTACATAATGCTAAAGCACTCCGTTCCCCACTTTCGGTCGAATTTTTAGAGCTTTGCGTGTTGAGTGACGGAACTTAACGTTGGGCTTTTGCCTTCGTGTCAGAGCGAAGAATTGAATTTTTCTTCCTCGCTCTCCCAAAACAATGTCTCGAAAATTATAATTCAAGTCTTAACACGTGTCTTAACACTACTTTCTCTCTGCCAACCCTGCTATACGAGGGATATAGGGAAAAACAAATATAAAATAAAACATGTACCATAAGCAGTTGCATTCCCAGCTGGTCCAACACATCCGCGTTCATCTACTAAACTAACTCTCGCTAACAACTTCACATCGAGCACAATATTCGTAAGGCTCTTATTACTCTTATCATTTCGTTCTGTAACAGGAAGTAGCTGCCAGTGCTCCACATCAGGTACCACCACGAAGCCGAAAGCATCCACTTTGCGTGATATGGTACGGGCGTACCACGGAGCTGGATGAGCGTCAGAGACCATCTGTTTACCTAAGCTGGAAGTAATATGTATTTTTTATTATTTCTGGTAAAAGTAGAAATAACGTATAAAAATCTCGGAGGCTCCACGCGTGCTGACGTCACCGAGCCGTAACAATATGAATAAGGGTAGCACAGAAAAGCATTTTCCATGATAATGCTGCTTATTCTCCCCCAAACCTAGTCATGCGACACTTGCGTTCAAAGAACGTTAAAATCGTGCGCGAAAATTGAATTTTTCTGATGATATTCCGGATTTGCGGATGGAATACGTAATATGGAGCAAAATATGCCATTTCGGACTCAAATTACGTTGTTTTTATTTACTTTATGTTACGGATTACGGAATATTCATGTGTGGTTATTATAGCTTTTCGTGATTGAATATATGTAACTTTTGGACGTTATAATTATTGGGAAATTTAATCTTTATAAAATTTAGTTTCAAATTTAAAAAATTGGTAAAATCCAAAAGTTTAAATTTTAAATTGAATGATTGTAGGTTTCATATAAAATTCATGTTTTTAAGGAAAAAATTGAACCTTTGTAGGTCCACTTTGTTGTCTGGCTGTGTCTATCAGTCAAAATCTTTTACCCCGAGATCGCCCGGAGGTATCAGGCTGAAATTATTATGAAATATTTAAGTCTATGGACTCTTGGAACAATTATGCGTTGCAGTATTTTCCATGCCTATATTTTCCGTGGACCTACAGTCATAAAATTTGGCATGAAGTGAGAACTTACATACTAATGAAGAAAAATTCGAAAAGTGAATAAGTAAGTAAATTACAAACTTATATTTGTAGTTCATTTTAAATATATTTATTGAGTAATTAATAATTATATTTTTTAGAAAGATAATCAGAAAACGGCTTCATATACGAGTATTACTTAACGTAATTACGAGACATATTAGATTGTCTTCTCACTAATAGGGATCCAAGTAACAATGATTAATTTGCTAATTAAGAAGCCATGTTTATACATATCAAATTACAATTTTCTCAATTGCTCCCCAAATATTTTAGGACATAATTAATAATATTAGCGTTGAGTGTTTTGAAGTTATTTTATAGATATTAAGTACGCAGATATCCATACATTTTATGTAATTTTTTAGCTTCACGCTGTATCCCGCATTTCATATCCTCGAATGGAGATCATCTGTGTGAATGGGGATAACATTACCTGACAAAGTAAAACTTTTTCATCAGTCTTGGCGGTATTCTCAAAGGTTCTTTCGGCGTGGGCAACGTCCATGTTACATTTACAAATAGTTCTCCTTTTATGGAAATGGTGCGAGCTGTCACAATGGGGACAGGGAGTCGCGGCCCGTGAGCGCAGGAACACACTCCTGCCACACATTCTGAAAGAAAACTTTTGGGTGAATTGATTTTCTATGTGATAACTTTTTTATAATAATTTTTAATTTAACTGATAGAATCCGCAATGAAGAGATATACAAAATTTTACCAGGGACGATTTTGTCAGAGACGAACCACGTCGAGAGAATGAGTGACAAAAAAATAGCAAAAAATATTTATGATATAAAAGTGAACAGTAAGAGAAACAGGAGGGAGACTTCAGTTAACTTTTGAAAACACAGTATCGTTAATACTGGAGAAAAACGAACGTTACGTAAAAAACATGAGGATCCCCTAGAAGTATGAAGAGGTTGATGCAAGTAGACTAGACAAAAGAGGTATATTTGGTGGTCTGTTCTCTACAGTTACCCTGCTAGAGATAAAGAGTGAAGCTAAAAAAAGATTTGTCGTTAAATTTAGGCACTCAATTCGCAATATCTTAAAAAAATACGCTGTCTGTATGTGCCGTCAATTTGTATATCGAATAAAAAATAATAATGTGTAAACGATTATCTTGGGACGTAAAGCGTAAAGATATGAATCATCAATTGCGTAAATCGATGTTGTCGGTACATTTGGTACTTAGTAAGCGTTTGGCTCTCAAAATAGATTGTATACCTAAAAATTATTATCTAGTTGTGATTTTTGTTATTTTGAAATGAGATCCACTACATAAATTTCTTTGTAACTTATAGTTAAGATAGTTATAACTAATATAAAAAAAATCAGCTTCACGCTGTATCCCGCATACAGCAGGGTAGGCAGAGGGAACGTAGTGTTAAGAAACTCCGTTGCCCACTTTCTGCCGAATTCTGGAGGTATTGCGTGTTGAGTGGCAGAACTCACCGACGAGCTTTGCCTCGACACCAGAGCAAAGAAATGGATATATAAGCTTAAATAAATATTTCACTTCCTCGAGCGGGAATCGAACCTACAACCGTCGCGTTACAGCCACGATGGCCTACTAAAATTCACATCAAATTTTGGTGTCAATTCTTGAGTTAGATATATAAAAGTGTTCTCAAAAACTAAAATTGTATTTATTTTATATTGAGTTAAATTCATGTTGGACGTGCCTAACATGTTTATAAACAGTTTTCCCATATAAAATACGTATATAGTGGGGTATGAGCTGCCGTAAACAATCGAGTACTTCACTAGGTCGTAAAGCTCTAGCGGATTTACAGATTTTGTAAGAATCTAATGGAATTTGTACGTCTACTTGTAATTTACACGTATAAATTCTAAAGTTTATTAACATTAAATATTCAGTGACGTCATCGTAGTGAAACTTCGAAATGTCTTATTATAAGCGAGCGTAACTATATTTACTCTATATATCTTTTAATATAATGTATTTTAAATGTGAAATGAGAGCCAATTTCAGTGTAATTCATTAAAGCATGTAAATTAATAACAAATTTAGTATCAGTAGATAAAAGAAATTAGAGAACACATTTGTTTAGTATACTATACGTACTAGAACGATGTTATATTTGTACTTAATACGAATTCAGTTTAGCGAGATGAAAAACAAAGTGTTGATATAACACGAAACAGAGCCGTAAAGCTTGGCATTGAAATATTTCAATGTTACATTACAAAAGATTTATATTTTTTCTTTACATATGGGATAAAGGCATGGAAGGGCAACAAGCTTACTAAAAATATATTTATTTTATCGAATGTTGCGAATATTAGTGCGGTGTTGTGTTCCGCGAATCAACATATATTGGCCGTTCGTCTTGTTTACACTGTTTTACTTATCCTGTATATAAATGCGCAAAGAAAGGTGATATTCTGGTCTACGTACCATCAAGCATGACGTTAATAGATGCCGCGGTGTGCCCATCCCAGGGGTGGGCGATGAGCTTCACTTTGTAAGCGCAACCGGGTCTTACTGCACAGCCTTCTTGTACCGGACTTGCTCGTGGGGGAATTACACTCCACAGTGATTCCTATAAAATATATTACATAAAGTGTCTAATGGAGAAATAAGCGGAGAACGGAGTAGTTTGTTACTAGATTTGAAATTCGAAGGAGATTCGAACTGAAAAATGAATACAGGCAAGTAAATACACTCCGTTTTACTAATTTCGGGACATGGTGTTTGAAAGAATGTGACTATAAATACTGTTTCAATATAATTCCCTAAGTCAAAATCGAACTGACAACCATCGCGTCGTGCCATCAGATGATGTCATAATGTCACTTATACATGGTGCTACATTGATCTCTTAAATCCCTGTATAAATATATATTTTTATCATCCGGATCCACTTGCTCTCCTCATTTATTATTCCAAGTACCCATTGAAACCTTAATAGCTATTATTAAATTGCCTTTGTACAACAGATAAGAATAAAAATTGTACTTAAGTAAAGCAAAATGCAAACAAAATTAACTTTCTTAATAACCTGCTTTAATTTTCAGTCCTTTTCTCAACAATGACAAATCTTGTTACTGTCAAGCCTTAAGTTGTAATGGAAAATTGTTTAATGTTCTAGTACATACTAAAGCTTAGTTCGCGGCTTCGCCCGTACGCACGTTATACGATTCAGGACACTAGATTTTTTTAGGCCTGTATTTATAAATGACTCTCAACTATAAAATCGATCTTGAGATGCTGTTTCTATTCATAGATTATTATAATGGTATATGAAGATGAATCTCATAGTTGAGAGTGATTTATAAATACGTGATTAAGTTGATATAGGTATACCAATGAAATATAAAATAATCCATTCATCTAATAAAAAAAATCCATTAATTTTATCCAACTAAAAAAAATAAGCTTAATAATTCTTTAGTTTACTTAATAATTCGTAAGTGTATTTACACAGACAAACCAATTTTTTACACAGATACAGAATCAAAAATATCAAGAGGAATATACTAAGAGTTTTCTTTTCCTATCTAAATTTTATTATTCCTTCGTTGATGTGCCAGATCTAAAGCCATATTGGTTTTTTTTTAATATTTAATTCACTCGAATGGGAATCGAATCTACAACCGTCCCGTTTACAATAGCATGTTTACTCATATACCACGACGGCAAAAAAAATTCCCGCAATTTTTATAACTACACTGACCAAACCTAAGCCGTTCTTACAATCTACTCCTCCATAGCAGTGTTCTATTTTTCTTTGAAGTTTAAACCTTTTCATTTATATCAAATTTACCTAAAAAATCGCTTCTTACTTTTTATTAAACAAAATTTTACTTCCTCTTTATGTTACTTTTAATAGGTAAATTTCCTGGTTTGTTTTCTGGTTTCCTTCCTGGTGTTTATAGAAGTAAGAGATTTTATGATCAAAGGAATATTCGTTTGATCATATATATGAAATAAAAAATCATACATATGAAAGAGGTCGTTGTGGTCACAAGTAAACGCAACGATTGTGGGTTCGATTCCCACTCAAAACAATATTTTTTTTAATATTTTCATTTCCTGAACTCTCTTAACACTGCTAGGCGGGATACACAACCTCTACCATTCTACTCCTAATGGCTCGGATTTAAGCAAAAAGCGGAAATGCATTGTCTTCACATTAAGTTATCACTGCCTATTCTAATATATGAAGGATAAAGCGTGATACT
>JAKRZM010000543.1:898771-940583 GCA_036379175.1 Heliconius cydno galanthus
TAGAAAATTTTCTTATATTTTTTCTAGTGGACAGTTTCAAAGGCGTAGCAGTGCTTAAGTCTTCTTGAATCTTAGTTTCCAAATCATCAGAGCTCGTTGTTCTGCCAATATACTCTCTTATAAGAGTGTTTATCCCGGTGAAGGCCGAGTCTGGTCGTGCATTTTTCCCAGATAAAATTATAACCACACAGCATACGGCCGTATGCCATTTCATTGTGAAAAGTCCATGCTACATTGATTTTAAAAAGTCATTTTCACATTTTGAATCAAAAATTAACATGTTATGGTATCCATATGACATAATGGCACAAAAAATTTTATTTTTTTCATTTTAGTCCTATAATAAAACACATTGTAGGGTTAATTCAATTTTTTTTCTCAGTTTCACGAGGTATGCTATACATGTTTGTTGTTTGTGTGGCATACCAAGTGAAGATAGAGAAAGTAGAGAAGGGAGAGAAGGGAGAGAACCTGGTGTCAAGGCACTATATGGTACTTATAATAAATTTATATACATAAAGTGGCTTAATTAGTAAGAACCTAATTGAATACACAAATATATAATTATATACCTTTTCTATTCGGGCTTAATGCTGCGTTGGTATCGTTCACATAACACGTAACGTTTCTAAATGTATGGTGGAGATGAGATCAGAAACGGAATATTTTAACACTTAAACTTTTTTGCCTAACTTTTATTATGCGAGAGATGAGTGATAATAAAAAAATAAAAAGGACTATATGCGTAAATAAAGATTTCTATATATAATTGTGAAGAAGGCTTGCTAAAATTATTTGAAGAGAAACTGTGTTTCATTAAATAACGCTTCTAACATTATTTACTTCAAAATAACATTGAGATTATTTGAAATGAAAATATTATTTTATATTAAATGGTCTGTTTAGTTTTTTATGTCAAATATAATCTGTTGTTTATTGATTTTGCTCTATCTCCCAAAGCTTCTAATAATAGTACAAGCTAGTATGAATTACCCGACAACATAGATATTGTCTATAATAGAGCTTTTAACTATATACCTACAGTAGACTTTACTTTCACGCTTTATCCCGCACATAGCAGGGTGGGCAGAGAGAATTTAATTTTAAGACACTCCTTTCTCCATTTTTGGCCGAATTTGTCGAATCATTGCACGTTGAATTGGTACCAGAGCGAATAAATAAAAAAATAATAAACAATAATTCAATCTCCGAGTGGGGATCGAACCCACGACCATCGCGCTATAGTCACACTTTTGTATCCCTGTGCCATGACGGCTTCTACGGATGGACATTTTTTATTGTATAACTTCATATACAAACATACAAAATTACGAACAATTAATTATAAAATATAATATTTTTATTACGAAATATATTTGTACATAAAACAAAAGTATAATAGTACCTACATATCACGTATATTTGTAAAATAAATCACATACTATCAAAAAACGCCTCCGCAGTGAATGATTGTAGCTAAAGCAAACAGCTTAATAACCTAACCGTATTTACGTAAGAAAAGTCGACTTTTATTTCGTACGTCACTACTGTTTTTACAGATATATAAGATAGATAGATAGATACAGATATATAAGATATATAATAAATTTACTGGTATTCTAGTATTAATTTGGTTATAATGAACATATAAAAATCTTTCTCCTAAAGCTTCTGTATATAGTAAGAACAGGCAGTATGTAGTACCTACACTTTAATAAAGATATAGTATAATATGGATTCGTATTTTTTTCAGTTTCCGTTTTTATCATTCTATATAAGATAGGCAGAGGGAATCTATTGTAAAGATACTCTCTCTGAGTGACAGAACTCAAAACGAAGTCTATGTTAAAAAATTAATTCGTTCGAGTGAGAATCGAAACCACAACTGACACGTACATCCATCCATCCATCAGCCTTTCAAAGTCCACTGCTGGACATAGGCCTCCCCCAATGCTCGCCACTCCGTCCGGTCGTTCAAAGGGCGCAGGACACGTACATAGTCAAACACTATCCAGATGCCACTGTATTAGTACAAATATCTGTTGTACTAATACAGTGGCATCTGTGTGTATTAGTAAAATCGCATTATAATCAGTTGTAAAATTTTTAAACGCGACAGGTCAAAATTTAAAAGTGACTGTAAGCGCGACAGGTCTTGGGTTCGATTCTCATTCAAGGATTTTAATTAATTCATATATATATTTTATTAATAAAATAATTTAAATTCAATAAATATTCATTTCTTCGCTCTGGTAATTTAAAAATGATTTATAGCGGCGCGGACCATTTTTGTTTTATACTACGTTTCCAATTACATATAAACATTAAAAAAACAATTAAATAATCGACTAACTATAACATTTAAATTGTATATGAATATATTATACGTGTAATAAACTTAAACTCAAAGTAAATATTTGCAAAGGACAAACATTCTATGATATAGCCTTATAATACCTTTATAGCCCAATGTGTACACAACAAACTGTTGATCATTTTCATTCTACTATATACCGATTTTGCTTAGAAATTGGATAGGAAATCGAAATCGTATTTATTTGTAATACTTTGAAAGTATTATTCTACACTTAGGTTATAGCGGGATTTGAACCAGCGACTAATGGAAATCGCCCAAATAATATTTTTCATTTCATCCATATCATCATTTCAAATATGTATAATATATTTGTTGTGTAAATCATTAAATTTGATAAATATCAATTATGTAACAGAAATATAATGCAGAAGCTTGACGCAACAGGTTGCCCTAATCGTGTATCAAAAGAGACATTGGCGAAGTGAATAGTTCTTACTAAATTGTAATATTTTCTTAATTTTTTTTATACGTTTTGGTATAGCATGTGTACTGTATTTAAAAATATATAAGATAATTAATTATATTTTAATAGATGATAATATAGACTTAATACTAAGATATGAACCTGAATTTAATTTTTTACATATATGTATAATTTAATATTATTTTACATATATTTATAACTATTTATTACCACGTTAAAAGACAGCAATCAAACAGGCATATTTCTTTTAATATAAACAATTATCACTTAACATTCCAAACACTTGTTTCTATCTAAATCCTATCTACATCAACACATTAATACTACATTAATTAACAAGAAAAACACTATTAGTTATTTTTTCATATAAAATATCACATTTTTTCACGTAAATTGTGAAGTGAGTGTTGACGCTGGGCGGGCGTCTACGCGGCTCCCGTAGCTAGACTGGCCCCTTGTAGCTACACAGTCCTGGGACGCTACTATTTTCCTGTTATTTTCGCATTTTATACGCATGATCGAGTTTTGACGTGTATATGAGGTTTTTATGTGATTTAATTTGTTACGGATTGTTGCCTGGTAAATAAAAATAGTTTTTTTTTTATAAACAAATAACTGATTTTCGGTAAAATATTTGTATTACTGATAATTAAAATACAAATTTGTATGTGGTAGAGATAATAATTAAGACAATATAAAATATGAAGTGAAAAAATATCGAGTTTTATTAGTATTTATGTAATTTTCTATTTCAAAGGTACCTGTTGCTAAGTGTAAAAATGACCGAGTTTATTTAATTCATCTATCTGTCTGTCATTTAGTGATGGATTTCTCCGTTACAAATTGCGAAATGCGGCGTGGAAAGGCCAATCTACAACTATAGCACTTAACTATAGGTCTTACACTAAAAGTAAGGAACTGAATAAAACTAATTGTTTAAATTACAAATTTATTTTCACAGAAAAATATGCACAGCATCGTATAAAGACATTACTAGGTAAAAAATCAACACTCCTATATACAATGTAAACGTCAAAATATTACTTACGTGTGTTTATTTTTTTAATGATTCTTTAGTCATTTTTGTATTTCAAAAATTAAAATAAAAAATAACAAAAAATATATAATATAGAGAGTGGAACGACAGTGTCTTAATTTATCTTTTTATAGATTTAATAATTATTATCATTTAGCAGTTATTGGTAATTATGTATATATATATATGAGAAGTATAGATTTGTTAATTTTTGTTTACTACGTTCCTCCGCCTAGATTGCTATATGCAGGAAAAGGGAACAAGCTGTAAAAATAATATATTTACGCAAAACACTACACTACACAATCGGCGATCCAAAGGGCAGGTCAAATGTAAATTATTATATTTGATTGCAACTTCTGACATTTATTTCTAACACATGATTAATATTATAATCAAATAAGTTTTTCAGTCAATTTCTATATTGAATGTATTGACATACGCACGTGCCGTTCTACGATTAGAATTATTACGAAACTTTATTGCCATATAAAAATATGTATGTGTGTGGCATTAATCACTAGTTACTAAAAAACTAAATATTTAGTGCAGAAGGTAGTGTCTTAACACTACCTAATATAAAAAATATATTAGTATGTCAAATGTTCACATGTAAGAATATTTTGACTTTTATAGTAAAACGTATCCTATATGAAACATACTAACGTTTAAACATTGAAACGCTTAGAAACTACATCAGTCATTCGCACATTGAGGATCATTCGTGTTAGGCACATTCAAAACAAAAAAATGTGCATTTTACGTAATTTAGTTATGTAGTAGAAATTCGAAATAATATGCTATTATAATATTTGATAATTGATTTTTTCAAGAATTTCCAAAAAAAAACAGACTCATGACCAAACATCTTTCATATGAGATGAAAGATGTTCTATGAAAGAAAGAAAAAAAACCAAATGAATAAAATGTTTTTTATTTATGTAGTAACTGTTAAATGACTTATTAAAATGATTATTCCTATAACCAAACCTACATGAATTTTCTATGACACCTACAGTTAAAGACTTTCATTAAAAAAAACTTAAAAACAGATATTGTTATCACTTCGTTATGTCACTATCGTTAAAAAAATCACCATTTTGTTAACTTGAGGCAAACTTGTCTATGAGGCAAATATTGGAATTCAAACCAACCCTTTAGACATATGTGATATGTAACTGTTGTTTTTATTTAAAAAATACTAGCGTTTTCTATAAATAAAACTTTTAAATATACTATCGAATGAGTTATAAAAGTTCAACTGTTATAGGAGGATATAATCAATCATTTAGGTATATAGCTTCAAAAGTTAATAGTCTATCTCAAGTCTATCTAAATTAAACAAAATTCTATGAGAAAAATAAAATAATAAAAATAAATTAATAACAAAAATATATATATTGAAAATAAACCAACTGGGATATATTAGAAATGTATGGAAAAAAATAGTTCTAAACATTAAACATAATATGTTTACATATTTTAAATTTACAATTGATAATTTATGAAAGATAAACATTTTAATAGAATTGCATAATAACTCTGACATGAAGATTTTCCAAAGAAGTTTAGCAAAACAATATTTACGCTCCTTCCATCCTTTTAGTCAGAATCATTACGCCACATTATACACTGTTTGATACAAAGACTAATATGTACATAGAAAACTTGATTATCCGGCCCTTTAGTTAATTAAAAGTATGGATTCGCGATTATCCGGATTCTGGACAGATATATAGATGAGTTAAATAAAGTTACAGTTTATAAAAAGCAATGGAACTATAGAACAGTAGTAAAAATTTATATAACTACAGATATACACAAATAATCATTAATCCTTCATAAAGTGTACATACTTTTAATATACAGTAATGTGTACCTTTTTCTCATACATTCCATAACCAGTATATTCGTTTATCCGAATGCCTAACAACAACAATTAGTCCGGTTAATCGAGTTTCAACTGTAACATTCTGATATATAAAAGATTTAATGTTTTGTTTAAGAGAAACTTATTATAATATTAACATATTATAACAAACCAAAGTTATATATATTTAGTACAAATCAATATTAGTTTTACTGCTAAACCTTATTTAAATTTATATGTACAGAATTACTTCAATCAAAATGTTATATTACAATGCAATTTGATAATTGAATAATGTGCATAATCACATAGAAATTCAAGACTTATTAATAATTATTGAAATTTGTGCTTATATTCAAATATTATGAAACTTGAACTAAATTGGCATAACCAAAATGACTACAATAAAAAAAAATCATTTTCAAGACGTTTTCACTGAAAAGAAAATGTTTCTATTTTTATTTTAAATAATCTTGGTTAGAGCAATTTTTCATTATAAACTTGAAGTATTAAAACTCCAATAATCATATTATGTAATTAAAAACCGCATAAAAACAAAACAAAGCCCCGATAATAATATAAAAAATATATTTACACGAATAATCGAATAATAGATTTCGACGTGTAAAAATATCGATATGTCTATTCGCTACATTACTACAACACTACTTACACACTTTTAAATAGGTATTATTATGGCAACTAAAAAGGCAGGTAATATATAAAAAGTTTGAAAATTAATGATTTTTGTATGAAAAAGGTATACTAAATGGATGGATGAATTCCAAATGGGAGGGAAAGGGGGTAATATTAAGTGTAAAACTGTCTAAAAATATAAGTATATATAATACATTGCACTTTGAACGCTAAATTGGAGGATTGTTTTATATTAAAGTCTTTAATATTCCAATATTCAGTGACAGATCCGAAAAGGCTCCTTTATAACGTAGATTTTTGCTATATTAATGTGCGTTTCATAATGTAAAGATTATATTATAATACTTATTTCTATTTATTAAGTAGCTTTACTCGAAAATTCCCTGTATATACAGACGGTTTAATTTTTTTATCTTCAATAGTTTAGACAATCCGTTCCCTATATTCTCTCGTTACCATAGCAAGGAAAAGAAAATATTAAAAATATTTCATTCCCCCGAGTGGAGATCCAATCCGTAACTATTCGCGTTTACAGTCACACTCTTATCCCCTGTACCACGACGGTTTAAAGTTATAAGTGCAATATATATGTATACAATTTCAATAGATCTTATGTGATATTTTATTAATCAGTCTAATTTTACACTTATGTTGTCTACTTATTGCCCGATATTTAAAATCGATTTTACTAGAATCGAGTGACGATATGATAATATCAGAATCGATTATAAATAACTAAAAAACAATGACATTTGACTAAAGATTTAAGTGTACCGACAAAATTAAAAATTCTATTGTATACACTTAATATTAATGTAATACTTAATTTTTAGATTTACAAATATACCTTATATAACTACAGGATAGAGAGTAAAAAGGAAACGCTTTAAAATTTATTTTCCTTTTTTTATATTCATCGACAAATTTTAAAAACAACTAATAAAAAGTAATAGAATATTTGCTTAACCTTATAGTTTGATTAATGTTTTTATGCAAAATAATTAAATGTTTACCCAAAAGACGGAATTTCTAGGACTAAGAGCCATTCCTAATATGAAATTATCAATTTTTTAAGCTTAATAAATAATTATTATAAGCATTTCCTTTTTAAATTTGCTCTATTATTACATTATCTAGAGTCTAGAAATGAGAAAAATCTATTTGGAACACCAATTCAACGTTTAGGTCCCAATATTTTCGAACACTCGAGTGTGTATCTTTTAGAAAAATCAATTTAATACTGTGAAGGAAACTTTATTAATAACATACTAAATAACTAAAAATAAATTATGTGCTATTATTAAAATAATAATATATTTTGTTATCTCTAGACTTATTTATTTAATCAACCGATTGTATTATGACCATTTAAGATAATTCAATTTATTCTGGAATTTTAATTTAGATTCTTCAAATAAATGGATGAGAAACAGCATCATCATGCTTACATACAATGTATAATAATCAATACTTATTATTAATTTTTTGTATTTGTTTTTGAATTTAGTATTTTTTATTATGTACGATTTTAAAACAATTGGCCGATTCATAAATAAGAATTGAGATAATTATCGTTTTAACTTTGTTAAATGAAATGGCACAGCTAATAAATGTTAGTACTGATAAAAAAATATACACAGGTTAAATTCGTTGCAAGGCAAGTAAGACCTAGATCTAATCTAGATGTTAGAAATAAAACAAGTGAGAGAAAATAAATAACCTTAATTAACTTATTGATATGTTGTCTCCGATTTATTCGAGTTTTTTTTACAAACATATTTTATAAATAATCGGAAATAACCAAGTTTACTTTGAAGTTATTTTTAAAACGATCAATATTATCGAAAGTTTCTACATTATTCTTGCTATCGTATCGTTAAAACCATCTGAAATCGCAATAGACTTTCATGTCATTATGAATGGCATTAAAAAAAACGGATACCGTATATCTTTTTATAAAAAAAAAGTCTTGTTCCAAATTATTTGCTTAGATAACAATAAAGAAATTAAAATCGTAATGATGTATACAATATACAAGTACATGAAGAATCTAGAATATTTTAGATTTTCAATTTCTGTAATGACAGATCATACAATATTAAATTTACGTTAAAAGATTTCTTATAACTGTCAGTATATTTAACGACTACACGATATAATTGTTTTATTGGCAGTTTCACATTTTATTGTATATGTTTCATATCATTTAAATTAAAAATTAATAATTACATTACTATTCACATATGCTCTTTCGCTTATTTACTGACTGCTAAAAAATAAAGATACACAATAGGCAAGTATTGCTTTAAATGTGGCAAGTGAAATAATTAACGAGATAGTTACGTTTTTATTATTACAACTGTTAATTGAACCGGTTATGTAATTTTGCGGTAATCATAAGTATTAATTGTATTCAAATTTATGTTAAAGTAAATGTTCTTTTATAAAATAACATAATTTATTGAAAATTACAGATAATTCAAAATTTGAAACGAATTAAATTATTATTAATTGAATACTTTATAAAACTATTAAACAATAAATTATAGTTTTTCATATCTTCTACTTGATTTATTCTATTACACTATGTTCTGTGGGTTGACAATGAAATATCGACCTTACCTTAGTACATATATGAGTTATTTTAGTACAAACTTCGTCCCCATTGGGAACGATCAGTCATCAGTTGGACGTGTCGTCTGAAGCTATGAGGCCTTGAGAGTAAGTTGTTTGTATGCTTTCACATACAAATTTGTATTGACTCTGTGGAGGAAGAATAAGTTTGGTTAAAATTTGTATTTTTTTATATTTTAACACTTCACACACACGCTTCACACTGTATCCCGCATAAAAGGTAGCCAGAAGGAACCTGGTGATGAACTACGCAAGAGCGAGACACTCAAATAACCCATTAGTAAAAGTGAGACAGCAATACTGAGAGCAATATAAGACATTAATTCTGCACAAGTGCACACATATTATGTACCCACAGACATTAGACACGCGCACTAACATTCATTTACGAAACATCAGGCGCACGCTGACAACATACTACAGCGAGAAACACGAACTTACGCGCGCACACACATACACTCTCACAGTACTTACAGCGTTCTGTATGCACATGGGGCGCTGCGTTCGCATGGCGCGCACCAGGTCCAGCGGGTAGAGCGGTTGGCGGCGCGCGAGCAGCTCCAGCGCGGTCTCGGCCAGTATAAGCGCGCCGGTTCGGCCTACGCCCGCCGAGCAGTGCACTATCATGGGAGGTGCAAGAATGCGCTCCTCCTCCGTTATTTCTTCTACTACTGTTGGAATTACTAGAAATAATTGTATTTTTGAAATTTCACACTTCAATTAGCATTGTAAAATCTAATGTTATCTAGAATCACGTTATATCCTTAGTGGGGTAGTCAGAGAGAACGGAGCGCCAAACGCTACGGTCTCTGCATACCTCTTTCGCATCGTCTACTACCATCAACTTCTCCATACATGCCCTCAGGGGGGTCCCAATGCTTTTTATAATACCTTCCTCCTATCTTTGATACTTTACCATCTAAGCTAATCAAATTTACAGCTAAAAAAGCCTGAACAGCCCATTTGTGGACTTTTGATTCCATACAAAAGCACGACGACTGAATCTCACTGAAAGAGTTACTGAATACGCTATCCTTGAGCTTATTTAAAAACATGAAGATAAAATCAAGTAACCAGTTTTAAATAAGCTTACTACGTTTAATAAATTTAAAGAAAAAGACAATACATACCAGCTCGATGGTTTCTAAGCTCAGAACATAATCGTGTGAAAGCTATAAAAGCAGCAGAATCTTCTGGAACACCGTGGTCTGGCCACGCCGTGTACTGTAACTGGGTTACGTTGCGAGACGCGCCACTTGTTGATTCCTGTTACAATATTACAGATACATTCATTACAAAAAAAATTATAAATGAGAGATATATAATATAGAATATTTTATAAAGAATAACATAATATAAAGACTATCAATGTGATGGAGGATGGAGTGAGGATTCAATCCTCAAATGAGCCATTAATTTACCGTTTATACGTCCCGGTAAGACGACAACCGCGGCGATCAGTTCCTCTACTCAACACTCAACAAAATTGTTAAAAAATTTGGTTATTGAATGTCATAACACTAAGTTCTCTATGCCTACCTTGCCAACTGCAGGATACAGAAAGAAACTAAAAACAACAACCTACCTTAATACACATCTCCCGTCTAACATAGTGTCCCATATTCTGCTCACTAATGGTCATCACTGTCATATTAGCTGCGGGCTTAAGTACCGCGCCCACTTTAGCCCAATATTGGTGACATTTTGCACGACCTCTTTCGGCTAACACTGTTAGCATTACTACTAGACTACTGTCAGACTCCCATACCATTTGCCAGAAGTCACCAATTGTTGATGGTAAGGGACCTGGAATTTATAATATCTTTATATAGCACTAGCTTTTCATTGCAGTTTGACACCTGTGGTCAAATGGAAATAAATCAATGTTGTGTACACAAGACACATTGTAATTTCCCAAAGTAACCCTTTTAAAGCTAGTGGGTTTCATTGAAACAATTAACGTGATATAATGTAGCCTACAGTGTATACAAATAATTTTATAATTGGAGCTAGCAGTTCCTGAGATTAGCGTTAAAGCAAACAAGCCCTTCAGCTTTATAATAATTCTATATTTATATAACATAAAATAAGGAAGTTGACAATTCAAAGATAAAGTCTAATGTATGTACGAGTATGTGTTCTTGTTTCAAAGTAAAAATTGTTTAGATCATCAGAGCGATTGGTTGTAATCGAGATAATCTTTTTTTAAATTAGTAATACAGTCTCCTATCGCTGTATAGTGTAATAAATTGATAATTTTATTTTTGGTTTTTCGGATATTAAAAAAATAAAATCCAAAACCATATTTTTTTTATACATTAAGTTACATTAAACAAATAAGTTATAACCATATACACGACAAAACCACCACTTTTCATGGAGATTTAACCAATAATTACAACATCAAATGTATCATTAAAAATTTACCTTGTGTAGCGATATATGTAAGTACTAGATCAGAGTTAGGTATTTCCATGTTAATATACGACGCGTTTATATAATCACCATTGGGACCATCCTTCAGTATAACCCGCGTAGAGTCATCTGAAATATAATAACTTAATTATTTTCACATTAGCTTTAACCTGTGAAAGGAGCCTACCCGCTGTCTTCGAAAAAATTAACTATCAACACTAAAACAATTTTGAAATTTAAACCAGCAGTTCCTAGGATTAGCTTGTTTAACCAAACAAAACTAATATTTTAGGCTTTTTTTTCCCGCGTGCGCAGGGTGAACCTGGATATTTCATTCTTCCATTGCTGCCCAATTTTTGAGACATTGCGTGTTGTGGGAACTCAGAGCTGCGCTTTTTCTCGTTACATCGGCAAGAAAATAAAAATTATTTATTATCCCAAACAAAAAAATATACTTACAAGGAGCTATATCCCTATATCTATTCTTAGCAACGTTCTGTGGTAATTTGGACGCAGCCGAACTTTCCTCAGGTAGTCTTCTTAATAAGGTTTCGTACTGTTTCAATGCGTTTCCACTTGCAAGTCCGTCGCCTAGTAAAAGCATGGATTGTTCTAGAAGGTCACCCTCGAATTGACTAGAGCCTAGCGGTACGAAGCATACTGCTGGCTCTTCAGGACCGGTTTCTTCTGGTTCGTATACCGCTAAAACGGAAATTTTGATTTTTTATTATATTTTCAAGTTATTTCTTATTTTTTCGTGTTACAGACACGTTTTTACATGTTGAGTTTAAGTTTAAAATTGGATTTTGTAGCCATATTGTGGACTAACGTGGACTATAACTTACCATTAGGTTTAACTAATAACGTCAATACACCTTTAGTATTTCTTATCATTTGTACAACTTGCTCATGCGTCATTTCATCCACATCTTTACCGTTTATGGACATCACCTAAAACATTTTTTAAATTTAATATTATATATTCTATACATGACTCCTCATCCTATCCTATATCTTATAAAACAAAGTCGCTTTTCGTGTCNCGCACCGTACGAGAATCTATCAACCAACTTCACAGTTGTCATGTGTTTTTAGACTTAGTTAACTATCATTTGGCAATTGAAATTTACAAATTAGCAAAATGTTTTAAATACTATTACGTTCCATGTTTAAATAGGAAAACCTCCCTCGACATAACACACCCTTCTAAATGTTTCAATAACTTCCGTAAAATAAATACAAAATTCAACACTATCCCTACCTGATCACCCTCCTGCAAGTGTACCCTTGTCCTAGGCGCAACCCTAGACACTAGTACCGGGGTACCATTACCCCCACCCCGTACATTAAACCCAAATCTGCCATCCGGTCCTGCGGACAAACGGACAGACACTGTCCCGTGGGATTCTGTATCCTCATTCCTATCCGCTGTTGTATCCGAGTCTGATTCGTCTACGTATGAGAGAGGGACACGGAGTGCTCTTTCTAGGAAGCCGCCATCGCTACTGTAAGAAGAATTGAAAAATAGCTATAATTAACTGCATATGAATTAATTTTAATAATAAAATGTGTTAGATACGACCATGAATGGTTCTATAGATGAGGAATATATATTAAGCCATTGGGCTACTATAATTTTTACTAAAAAATTTAAATAAAATCTTAAGTTAATAATTCAACTAACTCATCGTTCTCCTGCGGCGCATCACCCCACGCCTCTATGGGCGGCGGCTCGCTGTGTGCGGTGACGCGGGCGCCACGCGCCGCGCTTGGGGGCGGCGCGGGGGACTCGCACGACTGGTCGCGGGCGCGGGAAGAGCTGCGTCTGCGGGAACGAATATAAGAAAACGAATGATCATTTTATCGTAACAGTACTTGAACTCATGACCTATGCATTCTTGTTAAGCTTACGAAACTGAATATAAATATTTGAGAACATTATATTATAAAGAATGTAAGCGCCGTGAAGACAAATCCAACGACAATTTATAAAATTCACTGGTTTAACAGCTACAAAAGAACAAAGGAACGGCTATTCATACTTACACACTAAAAACCGTATTCTTACTTATTTAACCAAGAACCAAAATTAAGTCTTTATAACAAAAAACAAACTAAACAAACAAAACAAAAAAAACCTACCTTACGAAACTCCGCTTACTCGACCTACATTTCCTTGCATCTTCCAACACCTGAGTTTCAGTCCTCACTACAGTGGGCGCAGTGACACCAGTGACGCCTGCTAGAGCCCCCAAAGCCCCTAAAAGGGGTCTTCGTCGAGGAGCCCTGAGGCGGAAGAACCCGTGGCGTTCAACGCTGCAACGCCACAGCGCTTTAGCCGCGCGCGCTGAGCGCATATTGAATCCTAATACTGTGTCGTAGGATTCTGACTGTAATAGAATTTTTACTATTAGTAATGCAAATACTATAATAGCACTGCCTATCTGAATCCTCCCTGGGATTATATATATAATAAATTAAGTATAATCCTAGCTGTTTCTTTTTTATAATTATAATTAAGCTTTCATTTTGACATGTTGCCTAGACCAGTGATGCCAGCCCTCCCCATTGACAAACACATAGGTTCTTTTTTTTATATAAGGATTTTTTACCCTTTTCTATGGAATTAGTTAAAACATTGAGTGGAAGGTCATCAACACCCAAGGGCGTATTTCGTTTAACTTTCTGCAATTGAAGTCAATTGACATTAAACTAATTTGTATCCTTAAAATATTTTTTTTCTATTATCTGAATTTTAAAAAATTATATATTTACCGGTTCACGTTTAAGCTGTATAAAAAACTGCTTCTTCTTGAAGGAAATTTTGACAATTTTACTCCAAGAGAATGTGTTCACTCTTATGTTATTTTGAAAGACCACTATACCTATTGACGTGACGCCAATGAATATGTCTTTACCGTTGTAATCCTGGAAGAAATAGCGTAAGATACATATATTAAATTATTAGCTTTACGTTGTATCCCGCATATAGTAGGCAGGCAGATGGAATGTGTTTATTAAGACCATTCGTTGCAAAAGCGCAGCGCTGTATTGTGTCATTCAGACTTCGGCGGACAACGGACAACAGAGTGTCTTAACATTAAGTTTCTCTGCCTACCCTTCTGGCTGCGGGATATAGCGTGTAATTAAATTTAACAAATGTAAAATTATAAAATTATATTTTTATTAATTTAAACAGGTACCTTAGCTGGATGCGATTCAACACCATAGCAATCCAATCTCTTGGCGTGTTCTAGAAAGTTCGCTTCGGCGTCAGCCGGCGCTTGGCCCTTATGCAACTTGTGTAGTTCACGTATTTTCCGCTCGTCCTCCGCACATTGTTTTGGTAAAAGACATAAGTCCGATAAATAGTTGGTCTGATGTTCTGTTGCATTGTAATCTCCTATTTCAGCTGAAAATGAAAGTATAAAGGAATAATGGAAAAAAATGGTGGTATTATTAATCGGAATAAAATATAGCTTCACGCTGTTTACTATATTTAGCAGGGTAGGCCGAGGTATTGTAATTGATAAAACATAAGTAAATAAATATGATGTGGTTCAACGACGCGGTGTGCGGGTTGCTAGTTATTTTAATGTATCTCTCAATATAGTTCCTGTGACCTCATAAATCTTGTGTGTTAAATATTCTGATAAATTATAAGACAGCATATGCATATACAAGGACTATGTAAGTTATATTTATTGTTATTGAAATAATTTTCCTTGAATGTATGCCCCATATATGACATGTATAGATATAATTTTACAGTTATAAATTTCCTGCATATTTGTTTAGTTTTTTTTTTAAAAGGACACCTTTTTCATCTTAACAATAATGCTATTTATACATCCTTCAATGTGCCATTATCCTATTTCACAATTAATTAAAAATTGTCCAGCAATTTATAATTTATACTTAAGACACAAAAGAAATAAATAAGAACTAAATTAAATTTTATTATTAAAATTAAGTTGTTCTTTTAAACTTACCCTGAACAGTAAACGAAGCTAATAGCAATGCAGTATTCTTAGGAGCGGTCATTCTTCCGTCGAACAATAATTTTCTCAATTGTAAACATAAGAGATATTTTGTAAATTCCTCTGCTAACCTACAAGGTTCAGGAGGATAGAAACGAACTGCAAGCCAGAATTGTGCGTTTACACCTACTTGTTTTTTCACAGTTTTGCCACCATCGAGCCAACGCTGGAAATATACAAATTATTGTATGCAGCATACATACTTATTAAATTAAATTAATAATAATTAAACATTTTACAAAATGTATAAAAAAATAGTAGCCCACAACTTGGATACTTCACATTCACATCTCTCGGATTGTATCAAATTATAATACACTTTCTAAAGTAATTTTGCCTAATTATGTCTGACAATACTCAATAAATAGGCTAATGCTGTAGCACAATTATTATAAAAATAATGTAGTAAGAAATAGTTAATTACTTATATATTATATTTATATTATAAATAATATTAAATGCTTAAAATAAATATAAAAAAAACATTTCTAATAAATAAATGTAAGAAGGTGTAATAATAAAATAAAAAAGTATAAAATGGACATCTGCAATTAAAACTAAATAAAATATACCTTTTACTGATTTATTCTTTATAAATTTATATTTTTATAAACAACTTACAAAACACTGTCATTCCTTTCACTATAAGCCAAAGTGTATAAGAAATGAATTAAAAGACAGCAAAAGTATTAAAGTAATAATTATACAATTTAAACTCAAGAAGCATGAGTCAGAAAGGATGACTTAAAAGTTAATGCATTCCCTCAGTAGGGTCAATTGATTGTGAGTCATGCCATGCATTACTGATAAGAAGTGATAACATTATGTTTTCTAACAACAGGTGTGAAATAGTGTGTAAATATTACTTAAAGGTAATTATTACATATATAAGTTTATATGTAAACTTATAATCGTAATTCAAGTATGGAGTAATACATAATAATAAATAGTAATATATATCAATAATAAAAGATTTTAAAATATAATGTATCATTATTGGGTAACATTTTATTTAAAGTTATATAGGGAAAAATGTATGTATGTAAAAATATTTACCGTTATCTCTGTATTGGTTGCATTAGGTATTGTTCCATTTTCAGTAAATTGTAAACCAAAATAATCTTTCTCAACTAATTCCAGATGTTGAAACACATGTTCCAGTAGTACACTTCCTTTGGCTTTTTTCTGAAATATTTTTTTTATTTCTTGTAAAAAAATTACTCAACTTAATTATAGAATAAATTAGCGATATTAACTTAATTTCAATTATCAAAATTAATTCTACAAGTTCCTTTAGTTTCTAATTGTTATAACCTCAGCCAAGATATTATTTTTTAATTGAATACTTTAAGTATTGCATTAATAGGCATTATTTGTGAGGCTATCAATAATTGAGATTATTTACATATGTAAGCTCACCTCGATTTGGAACGAGTGCTGGGTATCGTCCAAAAACACAACAGTGACATTGAAGATGTTGAGCTTACGTTCTCGCGCCAGCTCTGACGCGCGAACATTATAGGTACCACTGGAACTACTGAAGGCACGACGCGAAACACTCTCAATCATTTCATCGACTCACTACCGGATTCCTATCAGATAAATCAACACTCCAACACAAATATCGCACGGAGAACAACTTAATTACGCATTCTAGTAACCTATAACCTCGTGAATCATTGTTCTTACTATGTCCACTCCATACGAAGTAGGTATTCCTCGTATGATTGTTATTGACGTAATGTAAACGCAAATTATTACGTATAAGCCTTAAGTTTTTTGTGTATTTGTTATTATGATACTTTAATTGCAGTCTCTTCAATTAGAATTCGTTGAGATAGTTTAATGGTAGATAGCTTTATTGAGCCAGTGCAGGAACTTGATCTTTTCTTGGTAAAAGGATAAATGTACGAGTTTCCTTCCTAGAATTACAAACGATGATCACTTCTAGTTCCACTTGACGTTTAATCCCATCTCGCCATATTTGATGTTAGATATCTGACATTGACGTTTATAATGCACCGACAACGCGTTTCGTTACTGCTTCTATAATAAAGATTGGAAGCATTGTTATTTTAATAATAAATTATTTTTTAACATCACATAATTTTCGCATGTATATGCGAGGCTAACAGTAAGCTAACACTTAATGGTACGAATAGACTACGACAGAAATGTCAGAAAGAAGTGTCCCAAATTCACACGCAAATAGTAAAAATGTGCATTACATTAATTTACGCGAAAAGTTTTTAGTAGTTTTTAGTTTTTTAGTAGTTAAGTAAACTACAAGCTCATCGGCTGCTGTGACTCTAAAAATAAGCAGTTTAGGTACACTGAATGTATTATTTATAGCGTCGTATTCTATTCGTACCATTAGAGAGTCTAGTGTAAAGCCACTTTGCTCTTTTTATTTTATGCTATTTTTATAGACTTTGCCTAGAGCGAAGAAAAGAAAATTAAAATGTCATTTTCTCAAGTGGGAAACGAACTCACAACCGTCGCGTTGTAGTTACACCCTTGTGCCACTACACCACTACGGACTCTTTCTGAGATATATATATATATATATATATATATATATATATNATATATATATATATATGTATTTCATAATAAATATTCAATTGAATTTTAACTGATTTACATTACTTAAGTTATATATATATTTTTATATATACAATATAATATATTGAATCTTCTATTAGAAATGGTTGTCTGATCAATTCAGCAATATTACTAAATATTATATTGTTTATTAGTTTTATTGTTATTATTATCAGCTTCACGCTATATTCCGATAGGCAGAGGAAAGCTTAGAGTTAACATACTCTGCTCCCCACTTTCCGCCGATTTCTGGAGGCATTGAATGTTGAGTGGCAGAACTCAATAAAATATTAAATATTTCGTTTCCTTGCATGGGAATCGAACCCACAACTTGTCGCGTTTACAGTCACACACTCGTGCCCCTGCACTACGGCTTTCCTCAATGTTATATTGAAATAGCATAGTAACAAAACAGCTTTAAGATAAACATGAGGGTTCTGAATAAAACAATCATTCAAACAGTTATCTGCCTTTAATCTGCTTCTCATCATATTCCAGCAGCCATAGTCATCCATTCGGTACCATTACAGGAAGAAAAATTAATACACTATTAGATACTGTTACAGTTTGGTTTGATTATGTGTTACAGATGAAGTAATGTGTAGTAGACTTTTAATAATTGTATTTTAAACTATTATTATTATAAATACATGCGGATCATGAAAACCAGAGTGCAACGCGATGTTGCCATGTAATAAAATTTATAATACCTTTATATTATGTAACGGACTAGCAGTTTATCGTTAAATTAATTATTTGTACTTAGCATTCTATGCCTCGATCTATTACACTAATGTTTGTTGGGGATCAGACGTTTCGTGTCTTATACAATATATCGATTTTAAAGCACGGTTACTATATGATGCTTAGAATCGATTGAATATCGGATATAATAAACGGACTGCCTATTGAAACACAGAATATGTATACTTATACTATGGTATCCATTTAGATCTAACGATTAAAAATTGAATTATTTCAACGAAATGTCTGATTCCTTTATAAGTACATTACGCGCAACATCGCGTCGCATATTTAAATCACTGTTTACCGTACTGTTCGTTGGGTGTGTAGTGTTGTGTTTAGTCGATAAAAAATTCCGTACTCGATAAATTTTGATTATGGCCAAACATTCCTTTTTTTTAAATACACATTTTTTGCAATTGTAATAATTTTTGAAAATATAAATTTTGATAATATTTTTTCTTTGTTCCTAAATATTAATCCAAATAGTTTCATTATCCTTAATATTGTATTTACAATTTTTCAACAGCCGAAAAATATGTTCAATTTTATAATATTATTTTTTAACGACTCTTGTTAAGTAGTAGGTAACAGTACAAATATTAATGATCACAAGTTGGTTTTCATTGGTCATTAACATACGTTAAATTACAGCCTTATTACTATCGGTAATACAGTTAACAGTAGGTCTTTAACTGAGATTGTAGTTAAACTATTTACATCAATAGTTACTCTGATCAATATTATTAGGATAGAAAATAAACATCATTGTGCTTACATCTGTATGAACAAAATAAAAAAATAATCAGTCATTTCAATACAAAAACCTTTTACTCTATAGTTGGAAGATCCTAAACGTTATTGAGAGTGATATATAACTAAAGTTAATAATTAATATAGTTATAATATCATGCATATTGTTTGAGTACCTCCTTTACTTAAAACATATATAATAATTTTATTTTTTTTGAAAATCTATATAAGTATATATTTCGAAATCTACTTTCCAAATGCGAGGCAATTTTTATAGTTTTTTTTGTAGACACTCAAAAAATATGCACTTAAATAAGAAATGAACGCTTCAATTTAGACCCGCTGTTACTTGTATTTTACAATATCAAATCGCATTTGAACAAACACGTATCGCAAACACGGAAATGAAGGCATACCTTTGAAAAATTATTTAATATTGCAACAAATATCCAACTCGAATACTTAGACAAAACCTTACAAAGCTAAACTTATAGTTCAGTTATAGTTACATAAAACTAATAATACATTTTAATAAAACTAAAATTACGAGAACAATATGTACAATTTACGACAATGCATATAATTATTCTATACATATCGCTTTTAAACCTATCTATAAACAGAAAATAAAACATAAAACAAATCAGTAGGCCACTAAGATTGACGACACATTTTAACTACTTCCAAATATTGTTATATCCTAAAACTATAAAGTGCAACATTCGCTATATAGAACGAAACAACTCAAGAGTATTTCAATAAATTAATGTATCTATAAACTACATTTCTTTATCGTCATGAGCTCAATTGTAAAATGTTGTACTTATTTACAAAATGCATTTTTTTAAACGATACGGCCTCTCTAAATTAAAAGTTGTTATAAGCGTTAGATCAGGTAGAATGTATTTATCGATATTCGTTATATCGAGTTTTTGCATCACTACAAAAAGGTTACTTTAGTGACATGCACTCTTATGTTTGTTGATTTTGTACTAAACACCTATTTTATTCTACCATTTATATACCATTGTATAAGTAGCTACGTCGAGACGAATATATCAGTCGAAATGTTTTATTTTACATTAATATTTAAAAAAATCGTATTACTTCACTAATCTTGGCTGGAATCGTATTAAGATTCGAATAAGGCCAGAGTGATTTCAACTGAAAATACATCGTGTAGCGATCATTTGAGAATAAGACGAGAAATGTCTTTTTTTAATATTGTTGGATAAAGGAGAAACCATATTAATATAAAATTATTATAAAAATCATAAGCCTAGTGTGATACCTAATGTTTGCTTCATTTTGATACACGTGTGTTGTTTTTTATGGCCTCGATATTTAAATACTTAATTTTACTGTGCAATAATCACAATAAATGCATTTTAACTAATTTCTACACACAATTAACGTTATTTATTTTTCTTTAGGAATAAGGTAGGTAGGTATATTTTGCCCCAAAAAGGTATGCACGTATACTAAATTTTTATGTTCCACTTTCAATAACGTTATTTCTCAAATACTATCTACTCTAGAAACAGATATTAAAGATTCCACAGTCCACACATTTAAATCTCTCATAAAATATAAATTCAATAATTTGTTAGACGTCCTTCTGTGTATATTCGACCTATTTTAATATCTTTTTCTAAAGTAGGAAATGTCAAAATATCGTTTAAAATACAATAATCGACTATATATTTCATAATATTCATCAACTCCATTAAAATTGTGCAATTACGTGTAATTTTGAAAAGGTTGATTGTTTACTTTCTTTTTTTATTTTATATGGTAATGTTATGACAACACACAAAATTGAATAAAATCGATTTGATCGATCCATTCGAATAGTAGCTCGATTTCAATTTTAATGTTACATAAAATAAAACTAGTTACTCGAGCTTAATAGACATATAAATTAGTAGTTTCTAATAACCGTTATTAATTTATTATTTTCAATATAACATTTTTAGATGAAATAATAATTTAATATTTTTTTATAAAATGAGGTTTTACGGTATCACACTTGGCAGTTAAAACGTAATCTAAACGAAAGTTTTAGACCATGCCTTTAGACATCATTCGCACGGTGTTTTTAAGCGCCTGTCGTTTGTTGCAGAACCATATTCTGATGACCTCCCGTTCGTAGCCTAGCTGGTGTGCGAGACCGGTTATTTCAGTGCCTGGAAAGATTAAATGAATAGTATTAAAACAATGTTACAACAATATTACCTTTTAATCGTAATTACAAACACCGGTAATGGTACCGGTGTTTGTAGACTAAATTGCCGTTTGAAAGAAAGTTTCATCCTGTAACCTATGGAACGCAGTTTCCTCTCTGACGACCGTCCTCTCTAACGAAAGTCGGGAAACCCAGTGTGGGTTCCAATTCGTTCAATTTTCGAGACCAATAAGTGTAGGAATGCTGCGCTTTGTCTTCTTATTGAGAAAATAATAATATAATCTTTCCTCATGTAGGAATCGAAACCACAACCATTTACAGTGAAATGCTACTATTTTTTTATATATGTTATATATACAAATTACCAATAGGTACATTAATTAGATAGATTAGAAATCTATTGTCTTTTAATTAACTTTTCGTTTCATTATCAGAAAATTATTCCTTAATATTTTTAGGGGGAGGAAATTGCGAATTATTGTGAGGAAAAGGGTCATCCCCTTTATCGTAGTAGGTATCTACTAATCAATACGAATGGAATAAAGAAGTACACTTTAAGAAATTGTGATCATTTCTTATGTCCGTAACATTAATATCTATTAATATTTATTCCTATAAATGTTCCGTAATAAGTAATATAGAATGGAAATATATTTAAAGACACTCCGCTTACCAGCCTCCGCCCAATTTTCAGGAGATTGCGGGTTAAAAAAAATAAAACATTGCGGGTTGATTGGCGAAATTTAACGCCGCTCTTTGACTCGTCACCAGAACGAGAAAATGAAAGTATTTCATTCCCACGCGAGGGGCCCGAACTTACATTTGTCTCGTTCACGACAGCCTCCCTCCACATTAGTAAATAATATTCAGCATTGAACTATCATCAGATGGGATGGGATGGGATTTATTGATGGGAACCTTTGATTATTTATTAATTATACTATTTGATTTAACGGTACATTTTACTTATACAACAATACATACCAGAAGGATGCGTATTTCTCTCAAAGTGCGCGTTAAGCAGTTCCAGGGCCTGAGGTGTGAAGGATGTCCGCCGCTTGCGCTTTTTACTCGGCTCCATGCCGATGAAATCCGTGAGATGGTTCTGTCCTGATGCATACCTAACAAACAAATTTAAACCTTAAAATCTTATTTATAATGTTTAATTTAGGTAATAGTATCCGAGGATCCTTGGCCTATGAAACCTAAATGCTAAAACTAGAATGTAATTTCGTTCATTCCCACCGTTAATTATCAAATGTTTAATATTATGTCGAACAAACACGCTACTAATAAATATTTTACTTATTTTTATTTCTATGTCATATTCAATACAATTTCTAACTATGATAAGATATTTCATTATTTCAACGTTACACTTAACGTAGTATTTATTTTCAGTTAGTTATATTCTACTATGCGAATTTATACGAAAATTATTAATTATTTCTTTTAATTGTTTTTTTTAAACAATGGCTATAAGAGCGAACAATGTTACGAATGAACGTAGCCTGCATACAGAATTATATGTTTATTATTTTTGTTCAATAATATATACATAAGTATTTAAAAAGTATTTTATATAAATATTTCACTTATATTATTAAGCGAATCAAATATTAAATAACTTTATTAAATAATTTCTTTAAGTTGATTTAAATTTTATATCTTCATAAATACATATTACACACATCGTGCATACGTGCATAGTGTATTGTCACTTTAAAATACAACAAGATATCGTATAATTACAATCATGCAGTACTAAAGTAGAGCAGACTTCATATGTTTTCAAGTTCATATTGAAAACCAAAATAAGCTGATGAACGTCAAATGAAATGAACCTTGCTCTGGTTTCATAATGCCAATGTCATTTGAATCCCCTTACATAAATGAATTTTTAGTGTTAAGAATACGTTTAGCATACACTTTAGTGTTGTCTGCATATGGGATGATCTTCATATATGTAGAACCTATACGGACGATTGGTTTCATTATATCGAATCGATTTACTGACAGTCGAATAATTACTCGATGAATATGATTTATAAGAAATAATCGATTATTCCCGATAAAATATCCCGTAGCCGATATATATAAATATTGTGAAAATTATCAAATAAAGTTGTTATTAATATCTAAGCCGATGAAACAAAACTAAGAAGGCTATATGAACGCATGAATAGTGAGGATCTTATGGATGACTCTCCACAGTTTTTGACATATCATCGAAAAAACAAACAAAATTTGTTTTACATTTATATTGCCAGTCGAAATATAGAAAACATTTTTAGTGCTGCAACTTTAAAAAATATATTTTTTGATTGAGAGGATATGAACAACAGAAAAGAAAAAAAAGCAACTATGCAAATAACCGAATGTATCGTTGGATGTACGGAATTGAATTCGAAAGAACTAATAAACGTCGTTTCAGGACAATTAAAAAGTTAACAGGGTGATTTGCCGGTTGTGATTAACGTAGACGAGGATATGTCTTTATAAATTCAAGGACCGTCAACGGAGGCGCTCGTTAAAAATTACCACCAAGAGGGTGATTGCAAATTCAACCATTTGCAATGTTAAAACCGTCCCGTTGCATCCAGATAATGCATTTTAATGATGCAGAATGTAAAATCGATAGATCCTAGTGGTCCTTCCAAGATATTAAGTGGTCTTCGGGGATTTAAGCGACACCTGGTTTCCTTATGAAATTTTAAATGTGATCGAGATGTGTTTACGTCGTGTGAATCCATCTATTATATTAAATTATAATGTTAGTTTCTTGAAAATCTTTCTTGTAAGAACAGAATATATTTATATATTGCAAATACAGTATTAATGTAATTATCACGTTCAATAATTGCAGTTTTAAATGTATGTATGTCATTCGTACAATCACTTCACATGCGCTCGAATAAACAGGCAATATTGTAATTGAATTTTAAATAACGTGTTTCTAATTAATATTATAATTAATTATAAATTCTAAATTCCTGATATGCGTGAACATGAATTATGGAAAATATCAACTAGAAATAATTAGATTTTTATTAATTACGTTTAGTTGTAGTTATGTCGTGCTACATTATAAAAACAAGCATGATCTAAATAATATGCATATATGAAATTAAAATAAAGGTGTAAGCATAAAATGTGCTACAGGCGATCAGGGCCGAAGTTAGAGATGGTTTTGAAGGGTTGAAAAGTTGAATAACATTTTCACAAATTCTCCTCCTCAACAACGGCCATGAAGACGAAACATAAATATAAGAAAAAGCAGCAAAACCTAACCAAAAGCTCAGTTAGTCCAGATTTGAGAAATATATTTGACGTTGCTAAGCGTTAAGGCCAAATGTGGTACACGGACACGATCTCAACACGCAACACGCACAAGTCACTCAAGTCTCAAACAATAGTTACCTCTCTTCGGCTTCCTTCATCCACCGTTCAAGCACCGGTTTGATTTTCTGCGCACTTTTTGGAGTTATATCCAATTTCTCAAATCTGTATCGAACATAAATTTTAATGTTAGAAAACTTGCACGTTCCGATAGTAGCGGTGAAGCGGTTACGCGAGCTCATCCCCGATCCCAAATAACAGGCGTAGTACATACAGGACATTGACATTGCGTTAACGTTTTAACGTACAAAAAAAAAACAATAGGCAATTTAGGCCGGAGGTAATCAGTTTGATTAATACCGTACGTGGTAACAATAAAATGAATTCAATTATAAGCGAGAGGTAACGTATGCCAATGCCCTGGCTTAGAATTGCGCAAAATGAATTAAAAAATAATATTAATAAAAATAAAACAAAGTAATGAAATAATACATCATGCGAGATAAGATGGAGAGTTTGAAATTACTAGTGACGTTACATACATTACAAAATAAATAACAAATTTGATAATTCTCACAACTATTATTTATGTCGAACGGACGCCAGTACAATCATTAGTAGCGCTCGTTTTAAAAAACAAAATGCGTTTTACAGTAATTACTCGTATGTAAATAGGGTGTACGTGTGAAAAGGAAAGGTAAGAACGCCAAAACCGGTAATTAGAAATAAATGTATGCGGCTTACATTCACGAGGTATCCACGGATCGCCGATCGAGATACCATTATATCGAGCAGCGTTGAAACTATGATTTAAAGACAATCTACCTACTGCCGTTGAGTGAGTCGAAGCGTGTGCTGATGCATATAAGAGGCAGCATCCTCGAAGATCGACTACTTAAGAAAATTAAAGTTAGTTCAAATATGAAAAGTTCTATAGTAGACGAGATATTCGAGAATGCTGAATGTAGGGATAAAGAAAACAAAACACATACATGTTTTGTTGTTGTGAAGACAGCTGAGCTGCTAGCATCTGCGAAGCCAGGGCACTGGGGACGGTAATAAATCATATGTTAGAGTATTCATTGAGAACTCCTCGGTAAACCAAGAAGCATCATCAGTAATTTAAACTAGAGCCGCACGCATGGTTTGTAATATCTATAGTAAAAAATAACCTAAAAGCAGTCATTTAGGAAATAATATTATACGCCTAAATAAGATAATTCAAAGGAAATCTCTAAATCTGGATGGTAGATGCGTTGACGCAGTCTCTCTGATATACAATTGTAATAACTTAGGCCATGCTTAATTCAATGTTTGTGGACAATGATCATGAACGTTGACCATACAAATATGAAAAGTTATTCGGCACAACGGTATTTTAAGACGCGATAACATATTTTTTTACCGTACCTATAAATAAACATTAAGATTGAAATTTCTTTTAGTTTTTTAGTTGAGTTATAAAAATCATATAAATTATTTTATTTATCTCATTTAACCTAATTATTTGTATAAAAGATAATATATTAATTTAATTCCCGCTTGAAGTGTAGCCAAGTTCTTTTGTTGGTGCCAAGCCGAGTGGCTCAACACTCATGAAGTACGTCAATAATGTTATAATAAACAGCTGTTTAAATAATAAATTCCTTTGTGATCGCGGCCGCGGTCTAAGTGATGCACAAGGTGTATTCAGGAATAATAAATTTTAATTATAATGCAAATTAATTGAGTCCAGCATAATCAAAGGGGTAACAGTCGTAGCGCCGTCACAATAGCAAATTGGGGCGAAAGAAAAATTAATGAAAAATGAAATCACGACGGGACAAAGACAGGGGAATTCTACTCTTTTAATTACACGAAAAAAGTAATTACGGCAAGATAATTAATTAACTGGAACAGAAGTAACGATTAATGATTTTATTATACAGCCGAGGTCGGTGGGGGTCAACTCGAAATTTCCTTCGACTTGTCTACTGCCTTCATCGGACCGATCGTCGGTAAGGTTTTTCAATCATTTACTTTCAATTAAACGTTATTAGTGAACCGAATCCCGTGTAATGAAAACAAGACTGCCTTAAATACTTGATTTATTGGTCTATATTTGGAATTACATATAAATATAACATTTATTGAAGCCTTTTTAGATTTTTTTGTATAATTAGACTTCAAAATTTTAATTAAAATGCTGATAAGAAGAATAACTTTCATTTTGTAATATATTAGTTAAGAAACAAGAATAAGAAACAGTTAATTTTTAGATTTCACAAATTAAAAATAAATTAAATTGTCCAGATGATAAATACGTATCGTGAAAACACCAATAAAAGCTACAAAATGCTTGAACACTGAAAATTAAAACTAAAATAAATGTAAAACATTTAATGTTATGATAATTTAGAACTACGAACATGACTTTTGACAGGAACATGAAATATTTAAACTATACAGATAACATATATTATTCTTTAAAACAAATGAGGTTATGTAAATCATTAGTTTATCTTTGGGGTACATATTTAAAAAAAGAACACGTCTTAAAAATCGTAGCGGAGCGAACGGAAGCCGTCCAAATTGTAATTAATTAAACGAATTGTAGGCAACGAAAGAAGTCATGCTGTTTTACAAATCACTTCAATTAACGATATTAAAAAGTTATTGTGATATTTAGAGCTGCGTGTTAAAATACCTTGAGGGGTCGATAGAAGCAGAGACTAACGATACATAATATTTATGTATACTTGTATGTTTAAACCAAGCGTGCGACTCTATTACACAAAAATTGATAGAATGTATGGAAATGATTAATTTCACTCTTTGAACAGAAATATTTTAATCAACATCGAAAAGGATGTTTTTGTACCAAAAAAAAATCCTTTCCTTTCATAGTGTGTTTGAAAACAAATTTTAAAAGTCAAAGTGAATACTAAAAAAATTATAAATAAATTTTAAAATGTGTGTATAGTATAAAAATCTCACCTGCATATAGCGCTTTGACTGTACGCGGGGCCTTCCGTGACTGATAATGCTTGGCCGACTTGGGTCTGGGTGAGGCCTAGGCCTAGTCGTCGGAGTTTGAAGGCCTTCGCGAACTCCTTGATGTCCTCTAAGTTGATACCGTCCACCACGTTGCCAGACGACTGGCTGATTGTTGGTTGATCTGGTGGTATTTAAAAATGTAAGTACAATTTAGGCATTTACTTAGCTAGTTTAGGTTCTTTGTATTTTTGTTTAAAACTGATAAAAAATATGCATTGCTGTTTTCTCTTCGACTATGCCAAATAAAAATGAGATATAAAAGATATAAAAATCTTAGAAGTTTTTTATTTATTAAAATGACAAATTATTTTATTTTTACTTAGTAATTTTACAGACACATACAGATTTTTTCTTAAAAGCTAAATTAATTAATATAAACTTGTCACATTAGAAATAATTACCTAAGGTGCTTGCTTAGATTTATCAATTGATTTCAACAAAAAAACTAATTTTATTATATGATTACATTTTATATGAGTAATAAGGAAATATATTTAGTAAATTCATACTGACATTATCTTAATTTTAGGTAGTAAAAACTATAATTATTAGAATGCTGATTTCTAAGTAATATTAACATACCTACATGATATTAATATAATCTAACGAAATGAATTGATCGTTTTTGCTATATTTTAGTCCTGGATTTAGAAATTTTCAGTATAGGTACCTATAACAGAAGTTTGCACGTGAACGTTTAGTTTTATTTCGTTTCATTGAGCACAAAGTAATCATACTTAATTGAAAATTCAATTCTCCATACGATTGAAGTCCTATATCGAGTGAATTAGATCTGTGTAAAGCAACTTTACCTCGCATAAGTGGTGATAAATCACTGATTTTTTCATTTTTAATTTGATTTGGGTTTTAATATAAAAAATTAAAGCGTCATAACTATGTTTTTAAATATTATATGCAAAAGAAGTCTCAGAATCGACTTAAGATCATCCTTTTACCGAAAATACATAACATACATACGTAAACAGTTGTACGTCGGATTCCCACTGAAAGAAGAGAAATATTTTCACTTCCCCGCTCAGCTTTGGTGACAAGACAAAGCGCGGTATTAAGTTACGCCATTTAACACGAAATGTGTCGAAAAATTGTGTTCCTCTGTCTCGCTATACGCTATGCTATACGAGAAAAAACTTGAAAATGTTAATTAATCTATATCTATAGGCGCTATTATACCATATATAGACGACAATGAACTCGCAACCATCGCGCGAAGAAATAAACACCTCCATCACAAGGTGGCGTCAAAATACGATATGTTAATGGCGTTCGTTAAAATTGAATCACTGCAATTACCGATTCTGAGATTAATGTACATACATACATACATATATACGTACACGAGATTTCGCAGAATAAATTTTAAGTTTGTATCTTGCACATTTTTCAATTTCTAATTAAAATGAACATGAAAAAGAAAATTAATTGAAGCCTTTGAAAATGTTTCAACTGATTAGGTTATTCGAGGTAAATTAAATTNGCGGTATTAAGTTACGCCATTTAACACGACATGTGTCGAAAATTGGGCGAAAAATTGTCTTCCTCTGTCTCGTAGATGTAGATTAATTAACACCTTCAAGCTTTTTCTCGTATAGCAGACGAAAAAAAGCTTGAAAGTGTTTTACCATAATATATAGTATCTTAATGTGAGACGACAATGAACTGGCAACCATCGTGCGAAGAAATAAACACCTCCATCACAAGGTGGCGTCAAAATACGATATGTTAATGGCGTTCGTTAAAATTGAATCACTGCAATTACCGATTCTGAGATTAATGTACATACATACATACATATATACGTACACGAGATTTCGCAGAATAAATTTTAAGTTTGTATCTTGCACATTTTTCAATTTCTAATTAAAATGAACATGAAAAAGAAAATTAATTGAAGCCTTTGAAAATGTTTCAACTGATTAGGTTATTCGAGATAAATTAAATTGTATATCTATACTAATGTTTATATATGTATGTTGTATGTGTATATCTCCTAAAGAAATAATGTAGTAAGTATTTTAAGTAACTTGTATGTATTTGTATATTATATCTGTATATTATATTCTATTAAGTTACGTAGTTGAATGGAATAATTACATTGATTGTACTAGGCCTATAAATAACGTTTACCTGTGTATTAGCATAGATCTTTACACTGATTTACTTAGCTAAGTTGCTATTGAACTAATTACGAACGTAAGAATTTAATTATTAAATTTTTGAATGTTACAAAAAAATGTTAACATTTATTTATAACAGAACATTAGAATGGTTTACCTAAGCAAATACTTACTTTTTAGCTTCACACTTTATTGTTCATATAGCGGGATATACAGAAATAACTTAATGTCAAGGAACTCCGTATTCCGCTGTGCTTCAGAATCAAGATACATCCGAAATTAACTCTCGTGCCTCAGCAAGCGAGCAAATGTAAGCGTGACGGTGGTGGGTTCGATTCCCATTAGAGGATTGAAAAATTAATGTTTTCATTTCTTCGCTCTGCTAACGAAGTAAAGCGTAGCGTTGAATTCCACCAACTCTAAATTCACTCAATCAATAATTCGGCAGAAAATGTGGAAAGAAAGTTTGCTAATGGGAACGGAGTGTGTTAAAACTAGATAACTAGGTTCCTGTATCTAGCCTGCTATGTACGCGATACACAATGTAAAGCTATAAAACAAAATAAAAATACTAGTGGCGTAACTCAACGCGGTGTAAAAAATATAAAATTTGCGCAATTTTTTTCACACCAAGCTCAAGCCAACACCTAACTCTCTCTCCCAAGGAAATTAGAGTGGTTTAGCTTACGATTTACGTTATTACCAAATAGATGGTGGTTACTAATTATGTTGAATATCATTAGTCGTCATCCCCCTGCTTAGCTAACCGATGACAAATTACTTCCCAACGTTGGTTTGCGTCTGCACCAATTAAGACGAGGTAGGGTTGGGAAATTGGCAATAGTTGGTGCCTCCATCTGCAGTGAACCTACTGAGTAAGAATCTACCGAAGGGAGGTATTCTAGTTTTGTTTATGTCTACTGGATTGTACTTGAATGGATTTCTTTTACCAAAATAAAATTATATAAACTTCACGCTGTATCCCGTTCGCAGCAGGCTAGGCAGGGGTATCTAGAGTTAAGATACTCCGTTCCCCATTTTCATCAGTTTAGATTGTATTTTACTGATTTTTTAAGATTATTACTACTACTAACATAAAAACCATATTTGATACATACTCTACATGTCAAAAAAGATATGAAAAAAAATTTGGTACTATAAATACTTTGAAGTGTATTAACACTAGGTTCCCTCTGTCTATCCTGCTGTGTGCGGGATACAGCGTGAAGCTATTAAAACAGTATAATATAACTTGTTGTTGAAAAATAAAGTATCTATCTTATCCATTGGTTTGTATGTGAAAAAGGGAATAATAGCATATTCCAAGTATCTCACTTATCTAATTCTCCATTATCTACCGCGCACTTCAATACACTAACGCTAAACGTCAATTGCGAGTTTTCTCAATTACGTATCGCGTGATGAGACTCACCCATTAATTAATTTACAAAGATAAACCAATTGGCGGAGAGTGGCCACTACGCCCGAATTCGATACTAATGCATCAAGATACTGTGCCTCTTAATTGTTTAATACATGTTGTAAATTAATTATACACAATTTTAGTGTGCGTGTTTAGCGTGCTAACGTTTATTGACCTGAGTGTTACGTGTAAGAGAACAATTTGAAAAGTGATGCCAATTAAGTATTTTTTTGGCGGTTGCTTTCTTTCGCTCTTTTTATTTATAGAATGTATATGGTGATAGCTGCTCTTGTTTCTTTTCAGGTTTCATTTGGATAGTCATACAGCTCATACAGCTTTGTTAAGTTTAGCTTCACGCTGTATCACTTACATAGCAGGTTAGGTAAACGGAATACACACACAACATGGGAATCTAGTGTTTAGACATTCTGTTCCCATTAAGTCACTCCCGTTTTCCATTTTCCTGCTGAACTCTGGAGCCAACTCATGGCTGCATAGTGTCTTTTTAATAGTTCTATATGTATTTTTGTATAATATTTTTTATTCCGAGAATAACACAAAATAAGTTATGCATTGTTTAAAATGTTAATTCAAATAATATTTTAAGAAATATTTTACACAACTATAAATACTTTGGAGTATCCTTTAAATGAAAATGTTAGAACAATAATAGTCTACTTAGGTAATAACTATATAAATTGAGCTAAATATTAAAATAAAAATAATATTAATAATGTAGAACTTACGTCTGTCTGTTTAAACAATGAATTTTACCAATTAGTATTCAATATCAGTAAAATGAGCAAAAAATGCAGAACAATGCGCTTTTTCATATAATTAAATTAGTAAAAATAACTCAAAAATAAAATAATACTGATTCCACTACACTACCCTATAATTTATTCATATGATAAAAAGACCAAAACACTGAAAACTATGAAAAGCTACTTTGACATCATTGTAATAAGCGTCCTTTTCGCTTCCTCCCAGTACATTTTTCACCTCGTTACGGCTAATTTTAAAATAGTTTCCTCTTCAAAATGATTCGCTAATATCAGATTTGCGTTTGTCGAAACACAGTTAATGCCTCTCGAACATGCTATCGTACATACAAATCAACCATTATTATTAAGTAAAATCCGTCCGTTACTCCCAAATGTTATATTCTACGGTTGATCATCATCATCATCATCAGCCTGTCCTCGTCCACTGCTGGACATAGGCCTCTGAGCTCGATCTTCAGCTCTTCGCATCCAGCCGTTATTCTACGGTTGATTATACTTAATTAAAGTATTGAATTGCCATGCTTAATACATTATAGAGTTTCTATGTGAATCATATAAAGAATAAAATATCTTACACATTAACTTTAGACACGCAAATTAACAATTTGTGAATATATGTATGTAATAGATGAAATTGTGCGAGCCGAATCGATATTTTTAGTGATAGGTAATATTAAGATTTAGAACGGTATCGATTTTATATCGATTTACTTGTATTAATGTAGCCGTTTTAAATACTTTCGTTTCATGAGATTCGTGAAATAAAAGTTAGACCCTCGTAATAATATCGAAGTTTTCGTTTCTACGTCTGTAATTAAAATCCCATTTCATTATAGATTCTATAATGGAGTGCCGAATGAAAATTAGGTAATTCTTGTTAGACACACCAATTGATAGCGGCCTTGTTATAAATATTAAATACGTTTTTAGTAGAAAACGCAATTATATTTGGGTTTCACGTTCATGTTTCTAACACTTTCATATAGTGATATGTTTAATAACATATCTACCATCTATGTAATATATTAACAATATATAAATGTATATTTATTTTTTCTTTTGTAATTTTAAAAAGTAGGAGGGAGGATAGTTCAGAATTTACCTGGGAACTGTATCACAATAACCAAAGCAAAATTTATAAATAACCCACAAATTAATTTTAAATTCAATTGAAAATACGTATTAATGTTTCAAACACAGATAGTTTTGACACCTGTACTTAATATCTCTGAGCAGGGATATAAATTCAAATTCAAAATATTCTTTATTCAAATAGGCAATTATTATAAGCACTTTTGAATCGTCGAATGTACATGTCAACAAAAAGCTACCACCGGTTCGGAAGGCAGTTCTGCTGAGAAGAGCCGGCAAGAAACTCAACAGTTGCTCTTTTCAAAATCAATGGTACATTCAATGGTACATCTATTACATTAGCTGGCAGCTATCCTGCATTACATTCAATAGACATTAATTCCTCTAAATATTCTTGATAATCAAATCAAAAGATTTCAATTTATATAGCGGAAGTATATAAAAACATTTGACGGTTTACAAGTGACTCTTTGTTCTTTTTATCGATTGTGCTCAATTTTATCGGCCGCTCTAATTATTTGTAATGGATTTTAATTAGTTAATTAATTAATTTGGTCAGAGACGAGAATGCGGCGGCGTCTTTGATGTCGCCACTTAGGCCTTTATTTTGATCGCTTTAGTTAATTTTTAATTTAACATTATTATTATTGATAATAGTTAATGTTGAATTTAATGGGAATATCCAATTTTGGGTTCAAAAGATTTTTGAAAGTTGTGTTATAAAAAAGCCTTCGGGATTGGAGCTTTCAAGTCTTTGAATAACTTTAGTTTCTTTTAGTTTATATTTTTTTTCTTTTAGTTTATATTTTTAGTTTATATTTAATTAAAAGTGTCTACTTTTAATTAAATATAAAGATGAAACAATAATCTATCTTTTCTTATCTTTTTATATTGTTTATCTTAAAAAAGCCATAAAAAGATAAAACAAAACAAATAAAAAAGTCACACAGCTTATCAATTGAACATAGACAAATTAGCGTTAACAGTAAACAGTCGAGGAACTGAGTAATTTAGTAATTGTATCCACTAACAACGAATTAAATAGTAATCAATAGAAGCGAGGCCCCCGGCACGAGTATAAGAGCTTTCTCTACACGTGATACGGGTACGATAAGACATTGAGATTATCTTGCATTGTTCTTTAAGAGGAAGAAAAAGTAATAATAGTGGTATTAAAATTAGATAAGTGATTTCCTTGTCCTTGTCCATTTTTGATTGAAAGAGAATTAAGTATTTAATTGCTTTTTTCTATAGTTTGTTTAGTATATAGCAGGGTAGATAGAGAGTAGCTAGTGTTCCGACACTTCGTTATTATCTTTATCCGCATTAGAGATGTTGTGTGTTGAGTGGCTGAATTTAACGCTACACTTTGTACGAAGGAATTAAAATAATTTATGCTTTGAAACGCTACGCCGGCTCAGTATGTGATTATAATAATAGCATTAGTGTCTTATCATTTATCAGTAAAATGGTAATTTAGTGAGATAACACTTATAAAACTTTTAATATGATTCAAGTTTAGCTTATACTGTATACGAGATGGTTGTCTATTCGATTTTCATTAGGTTTAGGTATATTTTTAATAATTATGGCTTTGCAATTGGACAGTATGGCGTTGAATTTCGCCACTCAGTACACTAACGAAAAATATCAAACGTAAATTCAAGCTATCAAATATAGTTAAGATTATGTTCTATCCGTTACGTAAATGATTTAATTAATAGTGTTATTCGATTACTATTTTATGGTGTATAGCAAAATTTATTTAACTACTAAAATCATAACAAACATAAATTGCAATCGTGACTATTATATTAATTTATTCAAAATTTAAATAATCTCGAAGTGTAAATGATCTTTATAAAATATGTATAACGTTCTATATAGGCAGAGTAAATTATATTGTTAAATGAGAATTGAATGTAAGTGATTAAGTCAAAAGGAATAGTAGGGAGGGGTCCCAGTCGAAAATATCAAAGTAAAAGTTAAGAATTTCCTACTTTCTTTTATTGTTTATTTTTATATATTTTTTTATTAATTAAAAATCAATGAACCATATTTAATATATATCTGTACATACAATTTACATATATACCTAAAAGGTCTTTATCTCTGTATTCACCTAAACATTATGAAAATTTTCATCAATGCTTAATACATTTAATCATCAACACCAACTTGATACATCAGTTTTAGTAGACAAAATGCGGTGTTAAGTTCCGCCAAATAAAACGTAATATCTTGATAACTTGACAGAAAGTGCTAAAGGAATTGTCTTAAGTCTTAACACAAAGATCCCTTTGCCTCTCGTTCTAAGCCCCAAAAAATGTCGAATGTAAAAAAATACTATGTTATAATATTTTTTTCAGCTTCACGCTATATCCCGCTTATAGAAGGCAGACGGAGCGTAGTGTCAAAACACTCCGTCTCTCAATTTTCGTCGAACTTTCGAGACATTGCGGTTTGAGCGGCGAAACTCAACGCCGCAAATATAACGCGAATGTTATAATATAATTAAACATATTATGGGCAATGCTATACGCATGAATCGATTCAAGTCTTAGTCGAGTTATTATCCCTACACTGGTTAGCACACAATGATTCAATTAAAGCAGATATAGCGTGAAATCGATGCACTTAATAATTAGAAAACAATTATCAGGCTGGGTCGCACCTTTGTAAGCAAATGGGAATTTTTAATAAGAAATACTATCGTACTTTTAGGATTTCGAGCTAAAAATATTATATATAGAAAGCCAGTCGTGGCGCAGGGCCATATACATATATGTGACTGTAAACGCGACTGGTTGTGGGTTCGAACCCCACTCGAGGAAATTAAATATTTCTCTAAATATCTATTTTAATGTTTTCGCTCTGATGTCTAAGTAAAGCGCGTTGTTGAATTTCACCACTCAACCGGGAAACGGAGTATCTTAACATTAGGTTCCTTTTGCCTACTCTGCTATCTGTAGGGTATAACGTTTTACGTTCATATAGATATAATAAAAATTAATATTAAAACTTTAATTTATCTCAAGTCCCTCAATAAAAATAATAATAGAACTTTAATTTATCTCAAGTCCTTCAATAAATATAATTAATTTTATATACTTATTGTACTACACACATCTCCTTATGGCCTGCCATTAAGGTCCTGTCTCGTGTCTAATAACCCGTGAAACGATTGCAAATGGCGATATGCAAATTGTTAACATTTTAATGAATAATCAACATAACTGTGATGAAGTGTTAACGCTGTTTCATTATTTAAAACTCTAATGAAAAAATGGAAAAAATAATGATTTTTATCGTATCGGCTAGGTAGCAAGTTCTTTTTATCGTATCGGCTAGATTGAATATTCATATTCAATATAAAGATTTGCCCAGTCCATTTGCTAAAAGTACAGCGTTTAGTTACGCAAACTGCAGCAGGAAATGTTGATATTTAACACGGCCAGCAATTTTATTTGTGAGTACTTTAAAAAAAAAGGTAAAATAAATGGGTTATTTTCGTTCTCGGAATTTTGATAAATCCTCTCTCATCCTTAGTACATGTAAGTAGATTAAGAAATGAAGAAAGAAGTAATGAAGAGAAGAATTTTATATGAAAAAAATCTACTATGTAAATTCAATAGTTTTGTCTGTGCGTTGCCTCTCAACCCCAGTACCGGACGTGTTTTCTATATATATAAATATGAATGTAAATATTTTTACATACACAGACGGACGCTATAGAGAGGGTGCGGCGAAAATTCTGTAGTTTGCATTATAGCGCGATACCACGCGAATCATTATGCAACAGGTGGCGATAAATAGTCTCATTGATTCTATATAATATAGCTATAGGTATATGGAGGTACAGGCACTGATGCTGATGAAACATTGGGGTGACTCAGTTTTTAGTTGATGAAAGCTTTAAGGAAATTTTGCATGAACAATATGGATCTTTTTTAGCTTTACGCTTTAAGAAATTAGGCGGAGAGAATCTAGAGTTGTTGAATCTAAACCTCGGTTTTTCTCATTCCACCCGAATAACAGACGTTGCTGGCGGAATACAACGCCGCGATTAAATTGTTAGGTTAAATAATCAAGACTTTTTTGTATGATAAGGAAAGGACGAACCGTAAAGATATCATCCAGTTGAACATTAAATACATTTGAAAATATGTTTAAAAAAATGATGTTTAAACCTTAAATATATAGATTACGAACACTCTCCTTTACGACTATTCGATTAATAAATACAAATCAATACATTTCATAATAAATTTAAATTTATTCAATAAATCTGTTTTAATATAAATAAATAATCAATAATAGAATGGTTGTTTTACACTAAAAGTCTATTCGAGACTAATGTAATTAACTTTGAGTTGCAAAGCGGAAAGTTGCCAAGTTGCAATGAAAATCCAGAATAACAAATAAGATTAAGCTACATTTTTAAGGTCAAGTAACAGAAATAAAAGCCGAGCCTGGCCGATAGGTTAATGGTTTATACATACGATTTATAAAGATATTTTCATTCTAAATGTGAATAAATTGGGGCAGTAAAAATAGGGCGTTTTAAATAGTTTATGCAGACGTCTACGTCTACTTGATTCAAGAGTTACTTATTTTTGGGTATCTAGTAAATGTTGTTTGAAATATTAAATAAGTATGTGCCTTTATTTTGTTTTTTTTTAGCTTCACGCTGTGTGAGAGTCAGCAGAGGAACCCTAGTGTTAAGACACTCCTTTCTGCCGATTTCTGGAGGTCTCTACAGTAGATTTATATCTCCATCTATTTTTATAAAAAAAGTTAGCTAGACTAAAGAAAAAGCTTGTTCATATAAAAGGATATAAAGCATAACATTATCAATTAAAATTGAAACATTAGCATACATCAGGTGGAACTTGGATCTCTTGTTACCATGTTCCCTAACCGACTTTGCGGTCCGTTACCGACGCACTAACTCCAAACACACTCAGAATTCTAACTCTTTATAGTATTAGTTCAAATAACTAAAGGACAATGTCGGACTTTGTCGAAGCTAATGGATCGCTATGCTTAGAACGTGAAACTTTTATGGATGAGTACAATTGAGTTACAAAAGTCGAAAATAGAGCTTTTCCATTTGGCTTGACTTTCCTTTGTTTAAATTATTAATTAGAAACTAGATTTCATTTAATTTTTTTATAAATTCTCTGGAAATTAAATAAAAATTACGATTTGTTTGTAAAAAAATTGATATTTTAAAAGGCGGAAGCCAAATATTCTTAAGTAAATTATGAAATATAAAAGTAAATGTTTTTTTACAATAAACCTATTTAAGCATGAAGTGAAAGTGCTTGTTACGTTTTCATTTCCAAATATAGGTAATAATATGCTAAAAATAGATATTGTCAAGAGGCCAACTTATTTTGGCAAGACGATTAATATTTTTAAAACAAGGTTAAATATATAAAAATTAAATGTTCTTTTTTTATGTGCGTGTACCGCGAGCTTTATTATTAAAATCTATTTTTGGTTACATTACATGTACAGTTTNTACCTTAAAATAAACTGATATTTTACGGACGGAAGACGGAAGCTTATGAAATATAAAAGTAAATGTTTTTTTACAATAAACCTATTTAAATATGAAGTGAAAGTGCTTGTTACGTAATTTTCATTTCCAAATATAGGTAATAATATGCTAAAAATAGATATTGTCAAGAGGCCAACTTATTTTGGCAAGACGATTAATATTTTTAAAACAAGGTTAAATATATAAAAATTAAATGTTCTTTTTTTATGTGCGTGTACCGCGAGCTTTATTATTAAAATCTATTTTTGGTTACATTACATGTACAGTTTTATTAATTTTGTAATTTGTAGTTTTAATTACACAATTACCGTCTATAATATTTTAATAAATGTCTTTAGTATTTTTGTCCTTTACATACCTTCCATATTACGTACTTATAAAGAAAGAAAAAGCTCTACTATCTACCATCGGTAAGGAAGCAAACGTTTTAAAATTACAAAATTTCGCTTAAATGACATGTCTCGTTGTGATTGTAAAGAAATGGATTTGATAGATTCCTTCGACAGGGAAATCCACAATTGTCGCAGTCAGGCTCTGAGCCACAACGGTTTTTATCAGATTTGTTACTTCTTTCCAAATCCCATTACTAAAAACATATAACTTACTTGGTGAATCAGCGAGGAGATCACTGTCATCCTGGGCTGGTGATTTAACAGAGCTAGGTGATAGCTTCACGGGCGGATGTGGTGAGGCTGTGGGGCCGCTGCCCACGCTGCCAGCACTGCTCGTTGTGCCCGCGTTGGAAAGAGACGTTGTTATTGTTATCTCGCCGTTGGATGCCGCCAGCCTGTTGAATTGAAGAAGAAAAATATTATAAGAAAATTTTGAATATAATTTTAAATTAAAATTAAATTTATGATGCTATATGAATAGCATTTTTTTTATATGGTAAATTGAAAATTATTCTGTTAGATTCTTTTTTCTTTACTCTAAGTCCGGATAAGCAAAATGTGCAGAAAGAGCATAGTGTTTTTTTTTTTATTTTTAGAACTTACACACTACAGACGCGTGGTCTGGTACATTTTTTCAAGTTTCTCAATTTTTTTATTTCCATCATGTATTTCCTTGTTTATTTGTTAATTGAATTAAGCTTAGAACAAGATATAATTATTTCTAGGTATTTAACTCCTAAAACGAGAAGAAGATAAAGAGCCAAGTGTTCAAACACTCCGTTTCATATATTCCGTCCGTTATGGGATATTGCATGTAGGTACAGTCACGGAGAATAGATAAAACATTTTTAAGCCTAAGTCTAAATAATGGTGTTAAACACTTCTTGCAAGTAAAGGAAATATGAAAAATCAATTAGTTAATTATTATTAGTCAATAAAATATGGCGCTTTTCTATAAAAAGGTATAAGAAATGAAATTTTGTTTAATTTTTTTCATGAATTTATAGGAAAAATATAATCGTTAAATATATTATATTTGTATGATAAAAAAAACGAGCGAATGACCTCATAGTGCAGATGCTTCCCTGGACTTCCATTTTATGATCATTATTTTTTATATCGAACACAGTTTATTATATTTCTGTGAACACTTCATTATTACTTCCAGGGATAATTTTTTCGTAAATATACATAGCTCTATCAATTATGCATATATGCAAAGTGAAAAAACACGACTTATGTTTTAGTAACAAAAATGTTGATAGAGCAGTTTCTCAGAATCGATAGTATTAAGTTCGATTAATTTACAAGAATGTATGTTTTGTTGAAATAACTATGCCTTACATGGGATAACATTAGGTGATGTTTTATTCTTATTAAACATAGGGGGCGTTTTATTTATTAACTTTACTCTGGGTTTATTAAGTAACATGTAGGTTATATAGACAGCTAAGCTTCAGTTATATAAATATCTTTCGTTGCTATTATAACGAATCCACCAGGAGTAGAAATTTCAAATTTGACTAGTAGCTTCCTTAGGGAATACAGGCGATTTATAGTACAAAATTTCCCTAAATTTCTCTGCGAAAAACAAAAATTTAACCCAGCTCATATTAAAAATAATAAAAATTACTCTAGAACATTCACAACAAAAGTAAGCTTTCAAAGCACAGTATAAAGCTCTTGTATAACGGTAGTAGTAACCCACACAGTGGGAGCGCTGGTAAAAATGTATCCTCGCCGCAAACAATGGTGCTGGGATTGCCACAAGTGGTGATGCGCGATGCACTCGCTTCATTAAGTGTGCCGTTGCATTAGCGGTAATTGCGGGCTAATTAGGGCCCCATCCGTTGAATTTCATACACACTCGTACACATACAAACAAAACTCTTTTAAAATTGATGTATGGGAATATGGTGCAAATTATGGGAAGTTTATGTGTGATTTTGTCATTATATGACGGTGGTTTTGTGGTTTGAGATGGAATTAGTTTTTTGTATTGTATTTGTTTATCTATATTAATACATTTTTCAAACTTCTATTTTTATATTCAACAGAACATAATAAAACTCTGTTTTGTTTTTATAATTGACTAGCGGACCCGGACGCGGCTACGCCTGCTTGAAATATAAGAATATAATTTCTATAGAAATATAATTTCAATCTAGATGAAATGCTAAAAGTGACTATTAGATTTATTTTCATAAGGATGAATATCAAAATGACGCGGTAACGAACGCGGTCGCGTAGCGACGACGATTGTTATTAACATGGCAGAATAAATTGCATGTCAAATTAGAAAGTA
>JAKRZM010000543.1:940646-1008740 GCA_036379175.1 Heliconius cydno galanthus
AATCATTCACCCAATACGTTCTCAAAATTAACCAAAAAAGTACCTAACTAATGAAAATAATTAATAATTAAATTGTTTCAAATGAAAAATAATTAATATAAAATTATCAAAATATGCCTACAGAAATGACTATCGACGTCAAATCGTCGCACATTAATCTAGCGAAGCGATTTCTTAACACACTAGTCCCTACTAGAATAAAACATACACACACACACACAACACATGCATAACCATGTAAGTGTGTACGGACACTTGAACGCACACATGCGCAACAACATTAATTGTTCCTTCAATTTATCAACGCGTTAGACACTCGGCCGGTGGAGCTACGCCTTTCGGAGATAATTATTTTTTAAATTCCCTGCTTAGTGGCAAAAATGAGTCTCTTGACATTTGCTAGTGTAGTGTTTTGAGTGGTGGATGTAAAGTTTTTTGTTAATGAATTTATTTTATTTTTATTTAGGTATAATGATAAGATTAAAGTGAAAAGTCACTCCGTTTTTTATTTTTAATTTTGTTTAACCGAACATAGAGAAAGAAAATAATTTTAAGTAAAATTTTTCCTACTGCGTTAGAACCTATAGCTATCGACAGTTAGTAATTATCCTACTACGCTTCAATGGTATACGCGGGCTGAGCATTATTATATTCATCTCACTCAATGTAAGCAAAGTACGGAGTTTGAGCACCGCCACTCAACCCATAATGTCTCGATAATTGGGCGGAAATGTCTTAAAAATCTGCCTACTCGGCATAATAACAGTGTTATAGACGGAAAGATGCGTGAACTAGATTTTTCAGTTTTTTTTTTTTACTTTGTAAATTACAACACCGGTATTACTAATTGTATGTTTTTCAATTCAAAACCATAACATATGACTGTATATGACTTTATATATAACAAGATAACAATTTTAAAATATATAATATCCATTATAAAAAAAATATTTTTGTTGTTAATAACGTATGCAAGAAGTAGAAGTAAGTACAATGTACTTACTTCATTTTAAGATATTACAACAATGGTATAATACGAATATCTTCATTATTTACAGCGATTTAAGTTAAGCTTTCGGAAGCGGTACACGCGAGGCCCATTTCATCATGTTTTTATACATTTTTATATTGAAATATGTTACTATGTTTATTGCTGTAATATCTTTACTAATATTATTGTAGAATTTGTTTGGTTTGATGTACTAACCTCAGTAAGTACTGGTTTGGATTGAAAAAATATTTTTGTTTTAGATAATCAATTTCTCGAAAAAGGTATAACGTTAATTTTTTTGCAGCTACCACAGATACCTAGAATCGCGTGTGTCGTATTAGCAGTTGACCATGCGGGCGAAGCCGAAGAAACAGGAAATGAAGATACAAAATATTTCTTTCCTCGATTGGGAATCGAACCCACGATCTGTCGTGTTTATCGCTAGTGCCCCTGCGCCACGATTGCGCATCCGAAATTAAATAATATACATAATTTCGACTATAATACAAAACAAGGTAATCCCATGTATGAGATATTATATCGTCATTAACAAATAATCTTTATTACATGTTGTAAAATTTAAAGGACAAGCAACTCTTAAGGAAATCTTACATATAATTACATATTTATAACATATATATATGTATGTCTGAATCATTAAATCATCGAGGGTACGGTTAAGGTCATTGAGGTTAATAATTAATTACAATTTAATAATGTAAAATCTACCATATAAAAATTCTCGTGTGCTCTTGACAGCCTGATATTGCGAAACCGTTCTGTGGCTATCTTTAATGTAATATTATAAATGAGAATGTATGTTTGTTTGTTAAGCTTTCACATGAATCATTTAACTGATTATTATGATTTTTTGTCTATATAAATACATATATAAACTCCTTAAGATATAATTAGGAGTACGGTCATGGACGTTGGAGATCTACTTTTAAAAAATAATAAAATTAAAGAAAAATATAATTTTGGCATGTACTAATCATGATAACGAAAATTTAAAATATAATTTAACGCTATTTACTTTAAAAAAACACGATTTCTTTACGAATCAAAATTTCAATACTTAATTTTCATTTTATTCGTTTCAATTATTGATACTAATTTAAAGTCTTTAACACGAGCAAAAACGCGGGTAAAAGCTATATATAAGCTCTATAATTGCGAAAATGTTAAAGCACCTCCTAATTATTGTTGCAGGCAATGCACTTCTTACTTGTAAAAATTTATTGGATTCCCACCGTAATTGTATGAGAGTCATTAATAAAGTATGCATGATTATTATATTTTTTTCATTTTAATAAGATGCTTATGATTGCTTTAATAAATGTTGTATTGTTTCGTAATTAAGCAGCTTTACTTCAACGACGTCGGAAAAATAGATATATTTTTTATCTTCTAGCTTCGTAGCCAGGGAAAACAGAGCGCCCAACTCTACGATCTCTTTTTCCTGGGACACTGTCATGAACCTTTTCATTTATGCCCTCCGGGAGGTCCTCAGGCTTTTTACTTGACCCTCCTCCATAACATCGATTCCGTAGTCTCTCCCAAATTTTCTCACACTCTTACTCATATTATTTTTGTCAAGTTTACTATGAAAATGATGCTATTCACGACGATGCATGTAAAATGTGAATTAAAGCTATAAATATGGTGAATGCAAAACCTGTTCGGCGGGTACACCCAAAATTGTATTACAAGATGTTTTAAAAAATATGTACGTAATTTATTAAAATACAAGACTGACAGTGTAATTTTAATATACTTAATTCAAGTTTATTTTTCACTTCTTTTAACGTTAACTGCAACTAACTGTAAATCTGCCATTAAGTGTAGAGAAAAAAATAAATTTTATACTATTATCTACTATCGTATAAAGAAGATGCTTAGGTTGCATTTGGTCACCCAAAGGTTATTTTAAAAGCAACCTTCGAAGACAAACACATTTTGTGTCTATATAAGGAAATGATCACACACTGGCTTTAAATATAGTAGACACTGTAGAAAGATGAAGTAAAGAACCTGAGGGCTACGTTCATATTATATAGTGGATATTTAAGAAAAGATAATTTGATATTGAAAGAAATAGGCCTCAACTGTTATCTATGACATATTAAATTTTCGAAATTAGCCTTATAGCCTTCCTTATAAATTGATTATCCAAGAAAAATATAATTTTTCAGTTCAGTTAATTTTAGCAGTTCCTGAGATTGGCTCGTTCAAGCAAACAAACTCTTCAGCTTTATAAAATTAATAATTTATGTATTATTTTTAATTTTAAATTAACGTTAAATCTTAACAATAAGCAAATGATTAAACAATATTAAAAGCGGTCCAATTAATTGAATCAATGATAATAAATATAGCGTGAGAGTAATTTGAAAGTGTATTATTTTGAAATAAACTTCGACGATAAGGTATAAGTCTAATTAAAATTAATAAATTTAATGGTATAACGAATCTTAAATTGGCAACTCTTAAAAATGGCTATAAAGATTGTTATAACGGTTTTTAATGTTTACAAGAGTTATTTTTAAATTTTTCGTTTAGATGTGGAAGTCTTAAATATAACCTAGTCTTAAAAATATTAATAATTACAGTAAAGCTTGTGATGCATGAAATGCAAGAAAGTTAGGAAATCACAACACGTTTATCGCCTGCCTCTCCGCATGACATCCTCTTGTTCTCGTCTCATACCAGTTGTGCATTCGGTATTGTATACAATACCTAGGCAAAATATAAGATAAATAATACTTTATATACTACCTACGCGTTTCAGGTATTCTATACATTGCCGAGGTATTATATAGAATACCGAATTATACAGATTGTCAGTAACATATAACTAAAAGATAGAGAACGAGGTGTAAATACTAATTTAAGTAAAAAATTAACAAAACAGCATAACATTGCATCTAACACTAATGTTTACAATAATTGACTTGGATTTCCATTTGTTTCACACATTGTAGGTGAGTTCATTTGTGAGTAGTAAAAAAATACTAAAATATACGTTGTTATATTACGTTATCCTATTGTGAAGTTGTTACAAATTCGTATATTATCATATTTTTATACTTTCATACTTTATACACCTTTTCATTCCGCTATTGAGCTTTGAGTGTTGCCAGCTTGCTCAAATATTGTAAGACATTTCTATTTTTTTTAGTTGAACAATGAGGAAAACAAAAGATAAAGTAAGTATATAGTGCATATGTATATTAAATATATTACAAATATTCTATTGTATCAATTTGTATTTTATGTAGGGAAAATTGAGGTTTACATTACTTTTATGTTTTTCATCCATTGCAATTGAATTTTTTAGCTGCGCTACGATAAAAACATTTGCGGATGTATTAAATATCATATATTAATATTATATACAATTATAACATAATTAATATAAATAGAAAAATATTCATCATTTTAATTACACATAAATACTAAACTCATCTATTGTATCATTTTATATACTTTGTAATATGACTCAATGAGATCCGTTTAGTCCTTGTCTAATAACCGAGCCCACAACATAACCACCATCAATCATTTGTCAATAAACAGATTGCAAATTATCAATATCAATATCAATTTTATCCGATTACGTGTACGCGTATAAAATAGAAATTGAGAACCGTATGTTTCCACGACCTTGTCTAAAAAAGTGTATTCTCAAAACCTTTTAGTTACGTACTATTTCACAATGATTCTCCATTTTAATGTAACTTTAATAGTCGTCAAATGGCGTACAATATTTATCTAGATTGTAGGCCAACAGAAATGAGGTATTAAACTTAATTATGGATGCGAGAATTAATGCTTCCAGCCAGTAATTATGAGGTCGCATTAACTTAATGTCTTTGAAGTACGAGTACCTACGCGCACATATAAATTCACTTAATGGATGCAAGGTACAATCGAATACTGAAATCTTAAGTTTAATAATACCATTGTTAGTTACGTTAATAAATGTAGGTTGAAAGGTTTTTTTTTCTTCGTGGTTTTTACTTAGATTTCCATTTTCTTCTCTATGAGAAATTTGGTGTCTAGTTGTAGTATTGGAAGGCGAAATATTTGTATCCTCATTAAAGAAAATTCATCCATCCATGTATCCATCAGCCTCTACTGGATATAGGCTTCCCCTTATGCTCGCCACTCCGTCCGGGCCTGCGCCCTTTGAATCCAGCGGGTTCCCAGTAGAGAAAATTAATATTATAAAATTATAATATAAGTAAGATACAACTTAACAAACTCTGTGTTTATTCGGAACACAACAACTGCGTTACTTTTTTTTAATTCATTTTATTACCTTATTATAATTGGAATTCATATAATATTTACTTGATTAAAATCTTTACATTTTTTCGTTATACAACATTATGAAATAATTTATGATAACATTTTGCCTACAATACTAATTTTAAACGAGCAAAAGATTTATACGATGTGTACACGCATAGTTATATTAGAATTTCAGTTCCACAAATAGAATATGTAATGAAATTGTGGGAATACTAGTATCATACTTTGTTTTAATTTATAATAAGTAACTACGACTTACTAATAGTCACTTCTAAGAAAATTATAACGATTTATTGTTTTACATAAGTACAGGAAAAATCACATTAATTGTGCATATAATGTTTCGCATCTAAGATCGAAAAAGAGAAAAATATAACGTGAAAAATAATAAATATATTCTAAACAACGGTATTCAAGAATGGTTATGGGAAAAACTATATAGCTTATGACGTCACTTGCCACTATCAGTTTTCAGCCAAATTGTTCTGAGGACAGTTTCTCGATTTCTGTTCATCTATATATAGAGCACTTTAAACTAAGTCGTTGGTATAATTATATTATATCTATAAACATTCTCACAAGTAGGATTTGAGCCCAACCTCATCGTGTTTATTTAAGCACACCAAGCAAGCGATGGTATCACCTTGAGCATTAATTATATTTCAGAAATCACATAGGTACTTTTTCTATTATTGTGATATCAAACATTTCAGGCCTTAACTGTGTGTTACGTGTCAAATAAAACATTAGGCTTTTATGTATCTTGTTTACTTATAATAGCGATACTCGTTAATGCCACATTAACGATAATTATATTTATGAGATATTATGAAGGATCTAGCTCGTTATCTATACATATTTGATTCGACTAATGTTATTATTTATATTAAATACATATCACAGGTAGATTTTTAGCAACATATTACAAAAATCCACAGAAATTACTTTTTTGATTAGAATATTAAATTCATATAAACAAAGTCAGCAAACCAGCTAGTCAAAACAATAAAAAAAACACCAAGCAAAACATTTAAAAATATAATTAAACAAATAATTACACATAATTATAATGCTATAAGTATAAATTCATTCGCCATTATAGCATTGCGGCCAACATCAGCCTTGAGATCTGATTCGCTAACGTCTGATACACTCGTATTCAAACGTTATATCGCATAGAATCTATTTATCACTATTACTCGGATTAGACGCGTCACGGGCGCTAAGGTAATTATACGTTGGAATACTTAATGCCTCGAGCGTACCTAATTATATGTTCCCATTAAAACCCCCGTGAAACGGATTGTGGATGTTTCTTGGTTGTTTTTTTTTTAAGAATTTTTAAATTTTTTCGGTTGTTTTATTAAAGAACTGGACATTTCGCATATTGTGCTTTTTTGTGTTAGTGAAGGTAACATGTTAAAATTTTATATATAGTTAAGATAAATTACGTACTTATATTACAAATAGGCTGTCGTGACGCAGGGGCCCAAGGTTCTGCCTGTAAGGTGACGGTTGTGGGTACGATCCTCACTCGAGGAAATGAATTATTATTTATTAATATTTTCATTTCTTCGCTCTGGCGCCAAGGCAAAATTCCACCGTTGAGTTTCGCCACTCAACACGCAATGTCTCGAAATATTCAGCGGAAAGTGAAAAACGGAGTGCTTTAACACTAACTGCCCTATGCTTTCCTAACGTATGCGGGATACAGCGTGATGCTGATGTTTTCTTGATTATAAATAGGTCATATTTTAATTTAAAAGTAACACATCTCAAATTTAACTTCACCTGCCTCCTTGTGGTAACCAGCTTGGTTTCTCTCTGATGTAATTTGCAAGGTAAAGTATTTTATTTTAATAACACCTGCACATCACTTATGTTTGTACATAATAATTATGATATATTAAAATTTTATATTTCCTCGTAATTAAAGATACTTAATAGCTAATTAAAAGTAAATAGTAATTTGTGTTTTTTTGTTCTTCAAATGATTAATTAGTAAGTGTTCGAACAATGATGGATCTCAGAAGTACTTTTTATAATAACCAAGACATAAAAAGTTAACAGTCGTAAAGTCGACTTTAATGTAGGATTAGGATAATTGTAAAATCATACGTTTAAAAGATGTACTAAGTTATAAATGATTATATATTAAGTTAAATCTGTTATGCAAAAATAATTGTGTGTGTGTTGAGAGGCGAAACTCAACGCTGCGTTTTGTCTCGTTACCAGAGTGAGAAAATAAAAATATTAAATATTTCATTCCCCAAGTGGGAATCGAACATACGACCGTTAAATACGACTGCCTAACGATGGCCTCTATGTTAATTTATATGTTCTATATTATTCAAAGCTCTTTTAAATTTTGGAACCATTGCGAAACCCAATGCTTCCTTACCTTACTAGAACGGAAAAGTGTTTTAAGTTAATTATAGGCGGTTTCTTAAGTTGAGATCGAATCCACAAATATCGCTTTTATATTAAGATCTACCACTGCGCTATGACAGCCTTAATATATGTATGTTTATGTGTATATATAGAGACTTTCATAGTATAGATAAATCTAGTTGCAAACATATTAGAAGTGGCCAATTATACTTATTTATAAGATATATATTAGATTACTCAGCTCTACCAATAATTAAGACGTAATCTAATAACTGGAATCAGCATGTACTATTAAAATGCCTTATAAATGTATAAAACACTAGCAGACGCGCGCAGCTTCGCTAGCTTATTTAGGGGTGAATTCTAATAAACCATGAAACATGTGTTCAATGAAATATTTTTAAGAGTCTAAATTTCAAAGAGTCTAAATTTTATAAAAATCGGTGGCGACTTGATGATTTTTCCATACAAACTTTCAACCCCTTATTTACATTCTTAGGGGGTGAATTCTAGAAAATCATGAAACACATGTTCAATTAAATATTTTAAAGAGTCTAAATTTCAAATTTTATAAAAATCAATGGCGATTTAAGAATTTTTCCATACAAACTTTCAACCCCTTATTTGCACCCTTAGGGGAAGAATTCTAGAAAACTCTGTCTGTCAGTCTGTCTGTTAGTATTTCACGTCTAAACTGTTGAACTGAAATTTAAATGTTGTAGGAACAGCGACCCTTATTTTTAGAAATTAATTTATTGGGTACCTTTAATAATATTACAGAATATGTTTTTTCGTCTGCGTAATAATTATTGGCATTTACTACTTTTTCTGCAACTTAAGAGTTAGAAAGAATTGTGAAGCAATGTACCTACATATATATGTAAGTGCGAACAAGTATAATATATATGCTTGGCTTACATAATGAATCAATTTGCAACATTGTTTCTGGAAAATTATATATCTCGTACGTAATACATTTGTATGATTTCTGTATGTTGTTATTATTTTTATGTTCCCTTAACTTTTGATTTTTGAGTCCGTTGTGGCACAGGCGCCAGCGTGTGACTGTAAACGCCGCGGTTGTGGGTTCGATTCTAACTCGGGGAATGATTTATTATTTGTTAGTATTTTCAATTCTTCGCTCTGGTACAAACGAAAAGCGCGGTGTTGAGTTCCGACATTCAACACGCAATGGCTCAAGAAATTGGTTTAAAGTGGGGAACAGAGTGTCTTAACAATAAGTTTTCTCTGCCTACCTGTACGCGGTAAAAATAATAATAATTTTTGTAGACAAACTACAAAAATTAACAAATCAAATTTTGGTCTACAAAAATTATTATTATTTTTACTGTGATTTTATTAGTAGGTTTTCCCTAAAACCTATTAATAAAATCATTCCCATCTGTACTTTTGGCCTATTTGATCAGGTCAGGTTTCTGTTACCTAAGATAAATTCTAATACAGGTACAATTAACAGGAAAAAAATCCTTATAATATGTTACTGGTAGCTTCTTCAACAGATGCCCCTTTTCACTTATACGAAGTGGGTAGAATAAGTAAAATAAAATAAAATAAAAACAGGCTAAATTTTAGAGATACCCTCATGATATCTTCATATAATGCACAAAGCATACCTAGGCAGTAGTTTGTGGAATCAATACAGCAATATTACCAGCGGTAGTACAAACACGGGTTATACCTGCTACCCTACTCGATTACGAAGAGAGGCTCAGTACGGCCCGGTGTAATACTTAGATGATTGCTCGCCTACAGTGGTGGTTTCAGTTTTACTATTATAAATATTAAATGTAGATATATAACTATTAATAATAAACTTATTCTCACTGCAAATGTGAAAGTTAACGTGGGCAAATAAGAGGGGGGGAGTCTGGGTCGTGGACTATGCCCACTCTAGAACATTCTTGTGTATAGGGTGGGTACCCCTGAAATTTTATAAGAAAAACATTGCCTTGAAAAATTAAATATATCTGTCCAGCAAGTCCAGCCCTGAAGAAAATTTCTCTAAATGGTGACGGTTGTGGGTCCTAACTTTCTTAGCCACTGGGGGGCATTTAAGTACTTCCAGGTTCTTTCTTGGGTGACCAGATAAATAATGTTGTTGAGTTTTGGCACTCAACACATAATGTCTAAAAAATTGGATGGAATATACGAGGGATACAGCGTGAACCTATGAATAAATAGCTATCGCTTATGGAAACATAAATTTACGCTCATTGTAGGTGTCATATAATTAAAGCAAAGGTTTGTTTACTGATTTGTCATATTCAATTACGCATAATTCTATTAATAAGATATAACTTAATTCAGTCGTAGTACATAGATTTCTCAATAACATAATTATACGTATTTGCTGCATAAAATGAAGCCGTTGTGACGTAGCGGCACAAGGGTGGTGTGGGTTCGATCCCCATTTGAGGAAGTGAAATATTTATTTACGTTTATAGTTCAATTTTTTGTGCCTTGCAACACGTAATGCCTCCGGAAAATGGGGAATAGAATGTAATAGAACTTTAACACTAGGTTCCCTCTACCTAGCCAATCCTACTGTGTAAGGGATACAGCGTGAAGTTGCATAAAATATTAAATTATTAATTACAAAAATGAAAAATAATACAATATTCAATTATATTTAGAAAAATGTACTAACCATAACAACCGTTGTGAAATTTATCTAGGGAGATGCTTTAACATTTCTTTGATAGATAGAGAACTTTCGAACTTTGAATTCGGGCACTACAAAACGTATGAATTATCACCTAATCTTGGAAAAGTAGAGAACATTAAATTTATACATTTTTTCTATTTATTTAATTATTTCTATACACATACATAATCTATCAAAGTGGCTTCAAGTTCCGTTACTCACACGCAATTTCCCGATAATTGAGGAACGGAGTGGAGGAACCAGAGTGAAAATATTAAATAATTCAATTCCTCGAGTGAAAATCGAACCCACAACCTATCACGTTCTAAGCATATAAATAAAAAAAAATATATCAGTTAACAGTTTTTAAGTTCAGTCTAACCCAGCAGCAGCAGGGTAGCCAGCACATTTTGTTTCCGCGCGACTAACACCAGAAAATTGTAACCGCCGTGCTCATATCGCGATGTTTTTGTAATTATATAACTCACATTATATCCTGTCTATAATTAGCATAAAATAGCTCATTAAGGTAGATAATAGGCGAGTGACTGTGGTTTTTCCTTATTATGCTTGCTTTAATGTATGTTCGAATGGATTTATTTTTATAATGTTAGGTTGTGACGTTTTGACATTTACTAGGTCGTGTGGAAGGCTCTGGGTTCGATTTTTGTGCTAGGTAATTGCAAAATGTAGTCCTAAATCTAATTGTCATAAATATTGCCCAAACTATAAGGAACGTGTAAAGGACTAATATAAAAGAAAGGTTGTATGTAAATGTGGAATATTTTCATATTTTTTACTATAATTAATTATAAAAAAGGAAAAGAAAGGAACTCAATTTTAATTATTAATATGAGTAAAACAACATATCAAAAAAGGACATACAATACAATAATAATTGAATTTTATCGTTTTTTTTATTAGTGACGCAAAACGTGAACTTGGTGTAAACTGTAAATGGTCAAAATATCTCAACCTTAAAAGTCCAAAAATATTTTACATTTCCTCAGCAGTAAGTAATAACATTTAAATGATTACCACTTTTCTTTTTTTTATTGGTATTCCGCATATATTAGGGCTGGTAGTGACAACAGGTCAAGACTCTCCGTTCTACATTTTCAGCCCGAATTAGAGACGAAACGTCTTGAATGGCGGAACCTAACACCGCATTTTATTTTAATAGAGAATGAAAACGACGAATTTCCGCTGTCGTGCTTACAGCCTGACGTCGTCCTACAGAGCCATAATGACCTCTATGCGCCTTTCTTACGAATTATAAAAAGATATTAGAAGTTAATCACTATATTTTTTTGTATTTTCTAGAAGTTCCTATAATAATTTATTATACCCTTTGCATCATTAAGGATAATTATAGTTTATTATTCAAAAAAACATTAAATTACAATCTAATTAGACTAAGTTCTATAATGACGTGTAATAAGCAAGGGACGTTTCCCCGGCCAGATAGCATCGGTATCCATACCTTTTTATTTCAAATGAATTAAAATGCTAATACTGTCATTGCATGACATTCATTTATCATTCAAAACGAATGGAATTAAATTAAAATAATGCTAAATGTTAGTACTTTGATATGGGTTAATGTTATATCTAGATACTATTGAAAAGAGAAAATGGAGAAATCTATTTTTAGGTCAAAAATTTTGTTTAGGTAAATGAGGCAGTCGAAGCCCAGTGGGACAGCGTCTGTCTGTAAGCACGATGGTTATGTGTTCGATTCCCATCCGAGGCAATGAATTATTATTGTATCGTTTTGGTAACAAGATCTAACGTGGTGTTGTTTATCGGAACTCCACATGTAATGTCTCCAAAATTAGGCGGACAGTGGGCAACGGAGTGCCTTAACACTAGGTTCCATAATATGCCTACCACACTAGATAATTGTTAGACGAACTATGTATGTTTCAAATGGCGTCATAAGCTTTATTTTATAACAGGTGGGATTTTTTTGAAAGGCTAAAATCGATTTGTAATATCAGACTCTAGATGAAGTAAGTACGTTAAAATAATCGATACAATATTAATCATTAAGAATATCGATTTTGTAAATTACACTTTTTATCAAGGAGAATCGGTGAAATTAAAAATATATATAAAAAAATACTTAATATTATGAATCTGTCTATAAATTTGAATTTTTCAATTTTACAGAGGATACATACATAAATGCATGATTTTGCATTCGAAGTACTTGCTACGCGTAATGTAACTTAAATAGTTGAATGGCGAAATATATCTCTCAGTATAGGTGACTGCAACCGTGACAGGTTCTTGGTTCAATTCCCAGAAAATTAAATATTTTCATTTCTTTGCTCTGGTGTCAAGGTAACACGCGGCGTTGAGTTCTGTTACTCAACACGCAATGCCTCCAGAATTCTGCGAAAAGTGGGGAACGGAAGTCTTACTAGGAACACATTTACTTAACCGTAAGTTCCCTCTCACTAGATACATACATCGTTAAGCTGAAAAAATTGTATATTCTAAAAGATACCTAAAACTAGGCCTAGTTTTAGGTCAAACCTACAAAAAAGTACCCAAAAAACGCGACAATCCATTGTTCTATACAATTGTACGCCAATTCTATATAATCAAACACCATCTGGCGGCACAAGTACATAGTTGAGCTTTCAAATTCTATCTAAGCTTTCCAACACAACCCGTTGATTAGTAACGTACACACGGGCCTAATTGCACTCATTGTCATGTAATTACTACCAACATTTGTCATCGGGCTCGCTGACTTCGGTACCAGCATAATCCCTCAAGGGTTGCACGCTAAATAAAATATACACGCTTCTATATGACATTTGGAGCAGATAAGTCATTTTCTAATATAAAACTTTTATGTTTTTGGCGAAGGATTCTTTGGATCTATACTAATGTTATGATTATTCTTGTGTGGAAGATCATATTTGAATATACTCGTATACGTTTGTTTGAAATATTATTAGAAAACAGGATATTTTCTATGTTCTAATATACATTTTTTAAATATGTATTTTTTTATAAGAACAAGCGGGCAATCCTTTCACGCATTTCACGTAATAATTCAGTATTACTTCACAAAGCGTGCCTACTTAATTTATTTTAATTTAACACGGCATTGTGAAGAAGACAATGTAGTACATTATTACGATCACCACTTCTCGCTTCAACGACAAGTGGCCGAATGGTGATCTTTAAAGAAACGTATTGCATAATTGCATTCGATTTCATATGCACTTAACTTTATCATTAATGATTTAAGTAATTACAAGATAATTGTGTTGTTTTTTTGGAGATTTTAAATTTTTAATTCTATATTTGGCATTATGAAAAAACTTATTATTTCATGCAAAATTTTAATTTCTTCTTATTCGTCTTTCTTTATTTGTATGTATTTTTACATTCCCGATGTATCCAACATAGAGCAGAGTAATTAGAGGAAACTTAGTACTAAGAAACACCGTATCCTATTTAGTATGGCACAGCTGTGCAACGCTTGACTACAATTGTGACGGTGGTGGTTTCGATTCCCGCTCTAGGAATGAATTATTTCTATTTCCTTGCTCTGGTTACAAGACAAAATGCGGTAGAGATTCCACCAGCCAACACACCAATCCCTAAAATTGTGCGAATTGGACAAGTAATGCATACCTCAATTTAGACCTCTACCTACTATACAGCGTGTAGCTGAATAAAAGTAAAAAGAAGATAATAATTCTGACATTAACTTATATTAGTACAAACAAAAGTATATATATTTTTTGTTACTTACAAAACTTACTTTATCGAGTGTTTAATATTTTTAATATTATTGATATCTTCTTATTTTATGGTTACTATTAAAATATTTATTGTCAATTTCGTATAATTTATTCAACGAAGAGTATATTATGAGTTTTTACCATAACATCGGTATGAGCGGTCATTATCATAGTAATCAGGCAATTTACTGCTATTTATTGTAAGGAATTCAAAAGTTTTTGCGCCTTCGAAGTATATAAATTAAAGAAAATCAATAAATGATGTTAAACAGTTTATAGGTATGTATTTAATTAAAATTATATTTTGTACTACCATTTCTTATTTTCTAGTGATATGCCACTCTGTTTTCTATATACCGCATATTTAGTGTAAGTTGCAAATATCTCATAAGACGAAGAATACATCTAAATTATAATTGTTAAAATACACCTACCTGGCATTGAACCCTGAATAACCGCTTAAAGTTATAAGTAGTACGATGTTACTTATATAATACATTTTCTCGTAGTAATAGTAATAAAACAAGACAAAAAAGAACACTAACCTGTTAATACTGTTCATAGTAGATCCGGATTCTCTGTCATTTCGTTCCCTAGAGCTACTTGCGTATCTTTCAAAGTTTTCTCTCTCCTTATAATGTCTGTCTGGTCTTGGAGAGGACGACCTTCTGCCTTGCATTTGTTGCGGCATACTATTCTGCTGTACAGTTTGAAGCAGATTATGGTTAGCCTGAGGCTGCTGCTGCTGCTGCAAGGCTTGTAACAGCTCCTGGGCATTAGCTGCCCCATTCGATAGGAAATTCGGTAATCCTGGGTTTAATAAAGCGTTGGATAATGATGGGTTCAGCATGTTTGGTCTAATGTTGGGCGTTTGAGGGTTGGAATTTAATAGCTGATGCGGTTGAGCCATGGCCTGCAAGTTGGCGAGCGACGTAGAAACTACTTGGCCGTTGTTTAACGCTAGATTCACCATTTGGTCGTTTGAGTTGACGTGGTTGACAGGAATGGTCAGGATGGTCTGCGTTGCTATACCTGTATAGAAATACAATTAATTATTCAGTTTAAAATGTAATTAACTATTAAGTTTAATATATATTTTTATATTAATATGGGCATATAAAAAATATTTTTGGATATTGTATTTTTTTTTAATATTTGTCTTGAAAAAAATATATGAAGACAGTTTTGGATTTTTTATAAAAATTCAACCTACCTTGAGACGTCGGTATAAGTAGCTGAGCCCCTTGAATGCCTTGTACAAGCTGTCCTGAAGCTAGGATCAGTTGTGGCATCGGTGACGGCATGGCTGGCGGTAACATGTTGCTATTACCGACTGGGTTCGGGGAGCCCATACCTGGATGGAGAATTTATTGTTGAGTATCTTAAAGTATATGATTAAGATTAAAATTCTATAAAGTTTTAGGTTAAGGTCCTCTATTGTATATAATCAATATCCTGTTCCCAAATGTTTGTTATTAAAACATGAATATTTTAAATTTTATTTTAAAATGTCAGTAATCAACTAATATGTTTTTCTTCTTTATTCTCTCCTTTCAGTATTCCGTTGTATTCCTAACTTTCAGTTGTATTCCTATTCTCTATGTTTTTTTATATAAAAAAATAACAATAACAATAAGTTAGAATATTTTTACTTTAGTACTGTTTTAGTGTTTTCAAACTTTTTTTAAGTTTAACATCCAGATTTGCGTCACTTAAACATAAAAGCATTATGTAAAAGTCTATGAACAAACTTTTACTGTGTGAAAATATAAAAATTTAGTAGTTTTTTTATACGTTCACCTTTCTAGTTAAATAAGTTGTTAATAGCTAAAAGTGCAATTACAATAATAATTAAATAACTCTATTTGCTTTGGTACATACCATCCGTCATGGTAACGCTTACGTGCCGACGCGGACGAAACAATCGTGCATCAAACCCAAGACTTTCTACTCATAATTATAAACAATAAAATAATATAGTGATATAAAATGCCCCATCCCATCCCACTGTAATAAACTATAGAAGAGAATTACACAAAAATCCATCGGCAACCGAGCAAGACTAATTTACCGCGAACAAAATGGTCTTACAAAAATCTAAAACATTATCCGCATTAACATAACGTATTCATTTAAAGCATGACATCTCACATTTCGTTACAAACTCTCTCTCCTACGGCGCATCAATTAAGAGCCGAAAAAAATGTATAATTAGATCTATTAAGACAATAAAACTGTTAATGACACCGCAACAGACGTTATGTCCGTGCGTTCGTGAAAAAATATATAATTATTCTCATTATTTAAATAGACTCTTTCGTCCATTACGGCTTGGATGATGGCGGGCCAGAGGAGCCGCTATCTTGCGTTCGTTAATCGATTGGTTTCGGTAATCACCTAATTATGCTGTGATTTTGGAGTTAAAGGTTTTTAATGCACAAACCGTGTCCCTTGGAGGAACTCATTTAGTTTCTATATTATACAGATCCTGGACTGGTCTATTTGTATCCTGGAAAACTGGTTGACATATGGTAGTATTTAATTAATGGCACCGCAAAGTTTATCGCATCTAATTTTTCGTCGGTATTCTATTTAACTATAAACGTTTATTGTTTTTTCCCGTGACAATAATTATTTACTTGTTTGGAATACAGGAATAGTATTACCTAATATGGCGTTGTATTAGCCATGGTGATGAATTTAAAGTCGTGTTTCTGGTATTATAAATAATAGGTGAAAAGTTGCAGGAACCCATTATTTGCAGCTGGTCAGTTGCTGTTATAGAGGAAGATCTAGAATACGTATTACTAACTAATGTGACTTAATTGTTCATAGGAAATGTTTTTGTATAGGGCCACACATTCATGTCAACATTTTTAATTCTACCTTTAAAAGGTAAGCTTTTTTATAATATATAAAACAACCTCGTTAAAATTACACATTTTAACATTTGTGCATACATTTTTTGTCAATTAGCAAGAAAAGCACGCATTTCCCGCATAGCAAGAATCCAGAGGAAATTAAGTGTTAAGGCACTCTGTCCACTAGGACGGAGGAAATTAAAATAACTTAATATAATTTCTCTCCACTGCGGTGTTTCATAATTTCTATTCATTTCTTGAACTTATATATAAGAGTATATAAATACATACGTGTATAAATATTTACCTGGGGCGCTAACACTCAAATTGAGAGGTGAGTTTATGACAGGGTTTGATGGCATGGACGTGAGACCCTGAAGGTTGGCGGCCAACTGCGACATCTGCTGGGACATTTGTTGCTGCGACATTGGCATGCTCTGCTGCATGTTGGCCAAGTTTTGTAAATTTTGGAACATTGATGCCACTATGGACAAATAGTTTGGTTAGATATCATTAAATGGGCTATTTGATTATAATTTTCTATAAAATCCTCTGTTGTTGATATTAATATTGGTAGATTTCAAATTCCTTATTTTTATATAACAAAAAATATATATGTTTAAGCTTTTACAATAAAAGTAAGCATTTTTTGTTACTTTGTATGCCTTGTGGGGTAATCGGAGAGGAAAAAAGTAAACATAGCAGTTTTTTTAAAATAGTTATTTTTGTCACTTAAACACAAATGTGTTATTATTAATCAACTACACAAAACAATAGTTATTAATCAATACAAATATATATAAAAAAACAATGAATTATTACGAACTCACTGGAGCCATTCAAGTGTTGTGGTGTGCGCGCGCGCGGCGACGGGGTGCGCGGCTCGGCTAGCTGCGCGCGCGCACCGCCCTCCGGCGAGCTCGCGCCGCTTTCACGGTCCGACTCCGCCTGCTGGATAACAAATATATTTATTATTAATATGTGTTATTTTTATGGGAAGGTATTATTTTATTGAATTGAATTTATTATTATTAAGAGGTTTTTCAGCTTCACGCTCTCGCGTAGAGCAGACGCAAAGAGAAATTATAAGAGAAATTACATCAAGACATTCCATTTTCCTTTCCACACGACTTAATTTGAAATCGCGGTTCCCTTTACCAGACCGAGGCTAATTGAAATATTTTTTTCCTCCCAGTGGGGATCGAACCCGTAACTGGCAGCGCTGTAAGCAAGTTATAAGAAAAATGTAACTCTTAATAGGAATTGGCAATCAAATATTACTTTAACTTGAAACTTGGCAAGCGGAAGAGCAGGGAGTGAAATTGCACAGTTATAAAAAAATATGTGAAATCATACACGATATTTTATTTTTTAATATGAAGTTAAAATGGTGAAATCACCTCAAAAAAAACCTAATGTATTTTTTTAAATAATTACAGAAAATTTTATTATTATTAGATACAATTAATTTAAATTCCAGCAGAATAGGTGTTTTCCACACTCACATATGTATAAGTTTTCACCCACAGGTGTACCTAGCCGTGCTAGAAACCGACTAAATGCGTCAAAGCGCAAAATGTTATTAAGATAAAAAAACACAATTTAATTACCCAGATCAGTACATATTATATAAAAGTACCGGTAGAATTAATAAGTTGCATAATTGAATTTACAATCGTTATAAAAACTAATGACTTTCAGACTCTAATTAAAGAGACCTTGGTCTAGGCTCCGAAATATTGAGAAAGACAAGTACTTCCGTACCTACACTTGAAGTTATTTAATTAAATTACGAAATGGCTCTAACGAAATTAGCATTAACTTTTGTTTTTTTTTTGTGGTTCATTAGCAAGTTTTTTTAAATTTTTTACTATTATTTTAGGCAGAGAAGATAGTGATAAATTATTATTTTTTAATTTTTTTCAGTCATATAAATTATTTTTTTCGCGTTATATTCATAAATACTGAGTTAAACAACTCCACTGCGTTACTACTGTTTTAACTAAGAGATTATTGAATTTGATAGCTGTATTAAATAAGAAAAAGATTATGCATATCACTTTTAATACAAGTAACATTATATAAATAAATCTTAAATACGTATAAAAAATTAAGAGTATAATAATTATATGTTTTAATAGAATGTGACGATAAATACTTAAACAAAAACACGATTATTTTCTTCACATATAAATCAATATTCACACGATTGACTCAATTTCAGGTTCCTTAGAAGAATTCGGAAAGAAAATGATTTCGAGTTTAAATAAATTGATTTTATTGTTCTTCTGTGTGATATTTTTGATTCTAAATCATGTTCCGTGGGGAACGGAGTGTCTTAACACTAGTTTCTCTGCCTACCCTGCTATTTAATTTAATTTATTATTTTAATCACTTTGTATAAATCAAATATTAGCTATTTAGTTTGATATTACCTACTCCGTTATCTCTCGAAAGGCCAGTCCGGTGTATGTAATTATTATAGTCATTAAATACAGTTTATCGAATTACCTCAAGGAAATAAACGCAATATAAAAACAGTATACCCAGTGAGTACGCTTGGAAAATATTTGTTAGTTGATTAGTTTGTTCTTTAAATAATCGTTGTTTTCCTAAATTTAAACGGATAGTAAATTAAGTTAAATATGACATTACAGATAAGAAAATGTGGTTATTTAAAATTATTAATAATTAATTGTAAAATAATTAATAATAAATTAAAAAGNAAAAAATTAACAGGTATAATATATTTTTTAATAGAATGTGATGAAAAATACTTAAACAAAAACACGATTATTTTCTTCACATATAAATCAATATTCACATGATTGGCTCAATTTTAAGTTCCTTAGAAGAATTCGGAAAGAAAATGATTTCGAGTTTAAATAAATTGATTTTATTGTTCTTCTGAGTGATATTTTTGATTCTAAATCATGTTCCGTGGGGAACGGAGTGTCTTAACACTAGTTTCTCTGCCTACCCTGCTCTTTAATTTAATTTATTATTTTAATCACTTTGTATAAATCAAATATTAGCTATTTAGTTTGATATTACCTACTCCGTTATCTCTCGAAAGGCCAGTCCGGTGTATGTAATTATTATAGTCATTAAATACAGTTTATCGAATTACCTCAAGGAAATAAACGCAATATAAAAACAGTATACCCAGTGAGTACGCTTGGAAAATATTTGTTAGTTGATTAGTTTGTTCTTTAAATAATCGTTGTTTTCCTAAATTTAAACGGATAGTAAATTAAGTTAAATATGACATTACAGATAAGAAAATGTGGTTATTTAAAATTATTAATAATTAATTGTAAAATAATTAATAATAAATTAAAAAGTATATAAAAATGTTTTTAATAGATTTCATTACAATTTAATTATAAAGAAAAAATAAAATTTTAAAATTAAAATTAAAATAAGTAATTTCATAAGCGCACTCCTATAGAGCTGACATACAGACAACCGACCGATACTAGTCAAACAGTAATTATATAATTATTGTTTATAAAATTACAAATATCTATAAACGATATGAATTATTGAAAGGTAATTTAATATCGACCTTGATAAATTAAATAAGGATATAGTTGATTACATTTAATATGCACAATTATTTATAGTACTAAGAACGTGTAATGGAAGTTAAGGTTAAACATTACGTCTGAACATTAATATTATATTTTCAAGCAATTTTGTAATTATACACTTTGTTTTCTTGTATAATTACGCATATGTCTAAGTTAATTGTAATATATTGTAGCGAGATCCGTCTAAATTATACGATTATTATATATTTTTTTATTATTAAAATATAGTAGTCATTATAATAAATCATTATTAATAATATGTACTTACAAAAGACAATGTCATTCTCCCAAACACTTGGTCAATTTTCACTTTAGTTTTAATTTTGTTTTAATTTACACAATAGTTTCTTTTATCATCCTTTGGTGAATTATTCGAACGTCCCGTTCAAAGTTCCGACGCGTAAGCTCGTATCAACTTTTTTTGAAACTTCGCAAAAATCTCACTCCGGTAAATACGTCCGTAATTTTATCATGACAATTCCCGACTTAGGTAAATTAACTAACTGTATTTCCAAATTAATTATTAAAAATGCAATTAATTTGATTATAATATAATATTTAAAAACGTATTAATAAATCATTAATCGGTCGGCGATATTCCGTCACTTTAGTAGTAAGTAGCACTGGAAATATATATATTTTTATTAAAACCGTTTGTCGCGCGTCAAAAGTTATATTGTTGAAAAGTTCTTCCGAGGCCTAACGGAACCTGGAGATATCGCGGTGAAAAAGGAACACGGGCACTATCGACAAAGCGTTCACATATATTTTTTATTTTATTTTTTTTTATTTATTTATCAGCGACCGTCACACATACAGCCGCGCGCCAAGTTGCACAGCGCAGAATGAAAGCGCGTCATCAGTTTAAAAAATCAACCCCTTCAGTGGTGGCTGGAAAAAATGCGGCCCCCGAGGGCGGGGGGTGGTCCCACCGAAATCCTTGCCAAAGCGATCGCCATCGGCCTGACTTGTCACTTGTCGAATAAGCATAATAATTAGAGTTTTCGATTAGCGTTTTAATTGCGTTCAATTATATTACTGGCCATCACTCGGACGCGTTGGAAATTTAATTAAAAAAAAACATCTCGATCTCGAGAAAAGTTTGTCATTTTTTTAAAAAAACAAGTTTTTATTTAAGTTTTGTACCCGTTTTGTTTAGAGGCTGTATCTTAAATGATTTTAGGCCGCGTTTCTAGATTCTCACGTATGTTAACGTTGTTCTATCGTATAGAGATATTACGAGGCAATAAAACGTGAACAATTAAATATTGGATTCTTGTAAATTGTGTGATAAAAAGCAAAACTAATTTTCGATTACACTATCGATCGGTTTTGGCGTTTTAATTAATTACTCTAATTTAATTAGCCATAATAGTGTTTTATAAAACCGGTGCCATTTGTGGTGGGTAACTTTTTTATTAGATATTTTATATTTTCAAATTTCAAGGATTATATAGCTTAGGTCGTATGTTTATTACTATTGATTACGTTGTGACTATTTCAATCACTATGGAACATTTTTTTTATCTTAACAGTAAATAGAATAAATTTAAAAAGGAAACCCGTCAAAGCCATTGTTAAAAAAATTGCTTTGACCTGTTCGGATTTCAAAGGGTTTGAAATACTTTAGCTGGTTCGCAACAGTTGTCGGTCGAAATAACATGTATGAATGTAATTTTGTAATGTGGTGTAATATATTTACTTGCATGTGGCTTGTACGTGTAGTACAAAGCGAGGCCCTACGAGCCAACCCAAGCGGACAAACTGCGCGCCCGAAAAATTATCACCAGCAAATAACATTCGAAATAATCAGCGGTACACGAAAAAATCAGTAATTATTCAGATGAAGTTGGACGAACGAAGGGGGTGTGGGGGCAAAGGCCGGCCAAAATAAAAACGGCGTTGCGTAGGGGTGACACCCCGCTCTCCCCTCGCCTCTACAAACGTTATCTAACTGCGTTCGCTTCGCGCCGCGCTCCGGTATTAGCGCGCGCCGACGAATTTTCAATTTGTGCTTGATTTTTTTCTTGGATAGTTGTGCCTAATGGAAAAGGCGATCGCGGCCGCGGCGCTGGCGCTAGATGCTATCAGCGCCGCCACCACCACCACGTGTCGCTGGTGGTGGTGTCCGCAAGTGGGCATTATCGGCGGCACACACGCGCCGCGCGGCTGTGTGTGTACATTTTTACTCATTAATTTTAAAACGCTCCGGATTTTTTTCAGGGCGGGTGCTAGGGAGTACGTGGGGGGTTAAAATTGGCGATGGCCGCCGGGCGGGGTGTCACCGGCGGGGGTTATTAAATAGATTGGTCCGCGGCCGAACGGAGCCGCCGATCTGCACTTGTACTCGCGTCATTAACGGGTTGAGAACCGATTTTAAATCGTGAAATAACAGCCTGTTACAGGAAAAGTTGAGCGGGGCTTATCGGACTCTCGCAGTCGTATTCTACAAGCTTAATTGCATTAAAATGTCTAAGTGTATTTTTGTACGACGACTCCGGCGTTCGTTATCAGCGTTAATTGTTTCGTCGCAAGACAGGTCTCAAGACAGGAGGCTCGCGCGGGTCGCTCGAGTCGCGCGTCGCTCGCGCGCTGTCGCCGGTCGCTCCGGAGCCATCGGTTACACACACGCACGAGGCTATTTTTTTCTGCGGCCGCTCGGGCGAGTGGGGTGGGTTCGGGGGGAGGAATTGTGAAAAATACTCGAAAAAAGGCAAAATTGTAGCAGATATATAATTAAAGTCCGACGTACAGTAACAGCGTATGGCGATGTATTATGCAGACGCGCGCGCGGGTGTCGCGGCGACTCGCACGTACGTGTACGGGCCCGCAACCCGCACGGCGCACGGCGGGTGAGAAAAATTAATTGAACATATATTGGTACGGAGCAGTCATTATTGCTACGTAGGTAGGTAGCTGGCGGAATTTGATTAACTTCCTTCACTTCGTAACGCGATCGCGCCCGAAACTAGGATGTTAATGATGCTCTCGTCGACTGATTGAGGTTTTTAGTGGTTCAACGTTGCGTCGCTCTCGAGTGTTCGATGCAATGAAATTCTCTATAATTAGAGTAGGAGATAAAAAATATTTTGAATTATAACGTAATTCCGAATTCGCATATTTCTTTTAAATTTGCATAAGTACGCCAATATATTTTTCGTGTAAAATATGGAGCTCTGGTTTTATACAAATAGACTTTATTGAATACATTTTTGGGATTTAGCACCACTTGGATAGATTTGATAGCCCAAAAACTTTTTAGGGTTAATCTCATATATGTAAATATATCAAAAATAGTAGATACCTATGTAAGCATATGTACGTACATTTGTAAATATATGCAATTTTAATATTAGTTTCAAAAAGGTTTTTCCTGTAATTACCTAAAGTCACACTTATCAAGTAAGAACCTCGCTCTCGCAACTCGCGACTCGTAACTGTCATCGAGTCCGTCCCTTTACTGATGACTCGTCAACATAAAGTTCAGAATGTTTGTAGGTGCTATATCTTCTTTTTTAAACTAGGTATTTGTTTATTTGCGTCATTATTTTGCTTTCGATGTTTGTTAGATAAATTAATGAAAAATTTCATAATTTATGAAATATAATGTACAAATCAGAATTTTTCTAAGATCATATTTTATTTCATACTTATATTTTTTTACAAAAAAGTAATTTGTCCACGTTTTAGTAAAATCATTATAGCGCTTTAGCTACTATATATCACTATAGAGAGAACCTAATGTTAAGACACTACCTTCCTCACAAATCAAGTTTTTGAGACATCTAGTATTGAGTAGCGAAACGTCCCCTTATTAAAATTACATACTAAAACTGACCAATTACCACCACGATTTCAAAAACTTTAGATGAACCCTCCACACGAGTGCCACGCATGGCACAACCCATGCACCACGTACTCTAAGATACCGCCAAACATTAACAAAAGCACTTAAAACATACAAATAACATAATAAAATCCATTGTTGCTCAAGCATCGACCGCGGGGGGCCAGAGACGACAGATGGTGAGGGGGCCTACGATTAATTTGACATTAAATTCAATAATAATCTACCATTTATTGCGTAATTTCCTACCAATTACGTTTCATTTATCGTTCTGTAACGAGGTTACGGCGGGATGAGTGTGAGACCGTTTGTTTTTCTAGTTTCGCTTCGACTTAGGTATTTTGTGAAGCTATTATATATACTAGAGACAATTTATTTTAAAATATTTATAAGTATAATCTAGGCCAGCCGTGACTGTAAAGCGACAGGATGTGGGTTAGAATTCCACTCGAGGAAATGAAATATTTAATATTATCATTTCTTCGCTCTGGTGTCGAGGTAGAGCGCGGCGTTAAGTTGCGCAACTTAACACACATTGCCTCCAGGGTTCGTCGGTAAGTGGGAAGCGGAGTGTCTTAAAACTAGACTCTTTCTACCAACCACACTCCTGCTACATTTAGGATAAAGCTAAAAAAAAAGTTTAAAGTTCAAAGCTTTTATTTAAACACCATACAAGTTTATATCAAAGTCCATTTGTAAACACGCGAAGCGAAGCGATTTAACTAAAATATAAAATGTCTATTTGCAATGATGGCCATTGTTTTTTGGTTAGTAGTTAGTTATTTCATTATGTATTGTTATTATATCGATAACGAAAATTTCGAAAGCCGAACCTCCATTATATTTTGAGACCACTCTAGCTATAGATGAGCATTAATTTTATAACAATCGGTGTACGAAGTTAGTTACCGTTATTTTTTTTATTAAGTAATAAATGGTAGAAATATTTTTTTATTTTCAGCTTCACGCTGTTTTCCGAATGCATGGTTGTCAGAGAAAGCCTAGTGTCAGCACACTCCGTTGTCTTCTCTCCGAATAAAAAACATCGAGTTATTATTTATCATTCATTGTATTTTTTTTTTATTTAGATATAATCTGATAACTCAACATACATATGGTCCGTGCCGTTTTTTGCATATCATTACTTCTTTTAATTATAAAAAAATATTCTAAAACTAAGGCTAAACAATACCTGAATAATTCTTTTACATGTCTTCTTCATTGTAGTTTTGGCTTCAAATATTTTGAATGTTAGCCTGAAAATCGTAGCTTTTAGTATTTTTAAGAGTTAAATAAAAATCATAATACTTGTTATTACTTTCTCCATACTTTTATAGGCAAAATCCAATAAAAATATTATTATGTACGAATAAATCGAAATCATCGAAAGGTCCCCTGTAGAGTTACATTATCACGCAACGCAGGAGAAGTTCATTCAGTCTATTAGTGAACACTTGAGTGTTAAAATTAAATTTGAAAAATTCTATTGTCAGCATAATAATATAATCAAGGGCGGTACAATTATTAGAATTGAAATAAAATTTGTTAAAACATGTGGGATAATTAATGTTAAATAATTTTTAGATGTATTTTATGGAGTATTTAATATTTTTTTAATTTTTATTTAGTGATAAAATTTTTCGAAATGAGCTTACTAAGAATTACTATTTTATATACAACATTTTATTACTTAGCGATGCCATTATGCATCACTAGGTTTTTCATAACATTCAGGATATATGTGAGGATGAAACAAAAAAGTATTACTACAAAACATAACTTTACCTACTACCTACCTACTTTATAGATAACCAAAATAGCTTAATAAAAGAAAATTCACAAATTACCAAAAAAAAAGCTAGCATTTTCATTTTCAAAGAGAACTTTAAAAATTAGCGAGAAGCTTTCATCATATTTTTATCTAATTGATGTTAAAAACCATTATAATTCTCGCAGTGATTGTTACATAGAACTGCAGTCATGTATACGCTTGCTATTGCCGTACATAAAATAAAAACATTGCCGCTACGTATCGTTTAAGCTACCTTTTACCGGCAAACCCTTTCAACGCTTGCTCTACGCCAAACGGCTGCAGAGGCAATTTTAAGAAAAAAAACTATATAGATGATTATTTCAATTTTTTTTTGTTAGTGTTTTATTAGTTGAAATTATTAGTTGTTTATATTTTTAGTGAAATAAGTAAAGTAGGAATAGTCTAAAAATGTCTTATTCTTAATATCTAGTTTTATTTTTGTGAAAAGTATTTTTTAATATAGATATATTATAGGTATTTGTATATACATTATACATACATATATAGATATACATCACATAGATGATTCTTAAACAACCATTGCCTTAAAATNAAATTAATTTACTAAGAATTATTATTTTATATACAACTTTTTATTACTTAGCGATGCTGTTAGCCTCACTAGGTTTTTCATAACATTCAGGATATTTGTGAGGATGAAACAAAAAACTTTATACTGAGTAACTAAATTATTGTTTTACCAATAACATCACAGATAACCAAAACAGCTTAATAAAAGAAAATTCACAAATTACCAAAAAAAAAGTTGGCACCATTTTCATTTTCAAAGAGAACTTGCGAAAATTTGCGAGAAGCTTTCATCACATTTTTATCTAATTGATGTTAAAAAACCATTATAATTTTTGCAGTGATTGTTACATAGAACTGCAGTCATGTATACGCTTGCTATTGCCGTACATAAAATAAAAACATTGGCTCTACGTATCGTTTAAGCTACCTTTTACCGGCAAACCCTTTCAACGCTTGCTCTACGCCAAACGGCTGCAGAGGCAATTTTAAGAAAAAAAACTATATAGATGATTATTTCAATTTTTTTTTGTTAGTGTTTTATTAGTTGAAATTATTAGTTGTTTATATTTTTAGTGAAATAAGTAAAGTAGGAATAGTCTAAAAATGTCTTATTCTTAATATCTAGTTTTATTTTTGTGAAAAGTATTTTTTAATATAGATATATTATAGGTATTTGTATATACATTATACATACATATATAGATATACATCACATAGATGATTCTTAAACAACCATTGCCTTAAAATAAATTGGGGAACGAAACGCAAGCACCGATAACCACACCCACCCGCTCAATCGGGGTACATCGGGGCCGCCAGTAGTTTTTCAAATATGCAATTTACTGATTTACAAAAAAAGAAAACGTGCGTGGGACGGGGCGCCCGAGCGGACTATGGAAAATGGCTTAAAAAAGAAACGAAAACCTATGTAAAAATATCCCATACGATAGGTGGGTACTAGGTAGAGTACCTACTCTACGAGTCTACAGCAAGTAGTGCGACTGCCTATTCTGTCAGAATGCGACGTATCGTTATATACAAACATACATACTGTACTTTTATTGGTTAAACTATTAACTAATATTTGATTTTCAATTAAATATTTTTTTCTTTATGAAATATGAGTCAAAAGTTAAGAGGAAAAATATATATAATGTTCAGATTTAAGGAAAATTGAGATAGGTACAGTTGACAATCCATACTGATTTGATGAATAGATAGATAAATATATATGGTCCCGGAGCGAAGAAATGAAAATATTAAATAACTCATTCCCTCGAATGGTAATCGAAACCACAACCGTCGCGTCTACAGTCCCACGCTTGTAGCACTGTGTCACAAACAGCCCAAATCTAACAATCCTAATAATAACAACCTAATCCTAACAAATTATTTAAAACAATATTTACAAGCATTCATTATTAAATATCGAAAAGCCATAAAGTAATTAAATCGAATGAAAAATTCACACTGTCATTACTGTGACAGAATAAACACACTCGATACCACCAGTTTAAAGTGGTCACGTAAGCTGAACTATTCTTTAGACTCAAACCTTATATTACCGACGACCAGAAACTTCCTAGACTACCATTATTCATTTACAATTAATTTAAAACCTTATGATAATAGCATAGAGTATAAATTGCTGTATCTTTTCAACAGAACTAGTAATTTGTGATATCGTAGAAAAGGCAAATAAGAACGCTATTATATAATACATTATAGGTCGTCATTAAAAGCACATAGAAAGAAATGTAAGCAACAATTAAAGCTACAGTTCGCAATTAAAATAATGGCTGTCACACCTATAAGACAATTAGGTGGTAGAAAATGGTAGAAATAAATTCTATGTTTTGGTAGTTTTTTTCCATTTAATTAGAACTAATCAAAATAACGTATTGTAATAGTATAAATGTGTGTTTTTACTTTTTAGCGAGGTCTCCTGGTGGATGGTAATGATAGCTAATTATGTATTCGGAGCTTAAAATCGGACCCCAGGGTGATTTTTGGTCATTAAGTTTGTTGTGGCTTTTGGTGGCTATTACAGTTTACGTATTTTTTTAAAGACCATTTTTCTAAGGACTTCGTGACGAATTCAGTTTTTAATTAAGTCTCTAATGTAATTACGTGAAATGTTTTAATTTAGTACCTAATAAGTTATACTTTAGTTGTATTAGTATGGCAGTAACAGTATAAAGTTAAATGAATATATTGTTTAATTAAAATTATAATATATTTAACATTTTAAATATAGTAGGCACAATGGTAAAAATAAACATTTTAATATGTGCATCTTCTCTTTGACTTGTTTATCAATATTATTCAACTGTAGCCGTCAGAGCAAATATTACTAAATACACAAAGGAATATTTCGCAGAAACAGGGCACACTCGTATCAGGATGACTCTCGTAGAGAATTCGGAATGATACAGCACAGCCACAGACATAGCTTCAAATCTGTTTCGAAAATATTTTCAATAATTCAATTCGTAATCGTAAAATTTGGTTACAGTCTTCTTAATTAACATTTTGTAACGTCCATCTCACTTTAGACAGTCTTAGGTTTAAATATACTTAGGCAAAAAGAGACCTTACACTCTACTATCGCTATACTTATGAATCTTAATAAGCAGAAGTGGAGAACGGAGAGACGCATCACTTGATTTTTTTATATTTAAAATAATACTAAAATAATAAAATAAAGAAAATAATAAATCGTTTCAAATGTTAAAGGTATAAAAGGAAGTTATTTACGTATTAATTTATACTAAATTCATATTCTCGATAACATTATTATATGATAATTTACTTACATTTATTATGTTAACACAAAGTAATGTAAAATAATTTAAATATTTATAACAATATGTGTTTGATATGTAATATGTAACCTGTTGACCTCTGCACGTATGAGCGGAGCTATACGTTAGCTCAGATTAATGAACTGGTATGAACGATTGGCCATTATAAATGAATCTATATGTATTAGGTACTAAAATTGGATTGAAATTTTTTGAAAATATATAAATATTATGTATAATTTTATAATATTTCAAATGAATATTTTCACATTGTTGAATTGTGGAAAAATAATAAGTTAACTCCAGCTTATTTTTTATATATAGGCTAAACAGAAAAACCTCTCCGTTACCAACATTCCGGAAAAGAAATGAAACCGTTACCAGAGCGACAAAATGAAAATATTAAATATTTCATTCTCTCTAATGAATATCGAACCCACAAACGTCGAGTTTATAATATAACACATGTATCACTGCGCCACGGCATCTTTTTTATAATAAAATAAAACAATAAATAATAAATAATAATAAAAAAAAACACCAGCAGTATACTTTACAAAATAAATTAAATTTTTCACCGTAAAATGCATTGCATTACAAGATCTACATATGCATGTAGAGTCAAATTGACTAAGTATTTCGTTGAACTTGTTTTTTTTTAATTATACGATAAATTCATATTTTATTTATTATAATTTCCTAAAATAAAAGTTTAAACCGTACGTATAATTATATGAAATAAGTTTATAGTTAATTATAAGTTTAAACTGATTGCTGTATTTAATTTTTTTTAAATATAATTTATGTAGGTATTCGTATTTCGTAGCAATAAAAATATAATCACAAAAAATAACGAAAAAAAAAGGAAATTAACGTTTAAGCTGAAAGGTTTGTTTGGTTGATCGCGCTAATCTCAGGAACTACGGGTAGGAATTGAAAAAAATATTGGATACACCATTTTTCGATGAAGTCTATAAGCTATATTACATTTCGATGTAAAACACTGGACCTACGAGCTACGGCGAGAATTAACTCCTGCACTTAGAATGTGTCATGTTTCATACAAAACTCTTAGTTACTTCTATTTCACCACGAAAGCGAAGCTGCAAGTAAAAGCTTGTCCTATATATCGTTAGATATGTAATCCTACATTTTTATACCATTCAAGTGTAAAAAAATATATAATTCGTTTTTTATTTTATTTCATATTGTAGAGATTATAAATCAATTTTGGATATTGTACAAATCTTATGATAATAAAAATAAAATAAATAAAAAATTAGCTTCACGCACACAGCAGGGTAGTCAGAGGGAACCTCCCGTTCCCCACTTTCTGCCGAATTCTGGACGCATTGCGTGTTGAGTGCCGTGCTTTGCCTCGACACCAGAGCGAAGAAAATGGAAATATAAACGTAAATAAATATTTCACTTCCTCGAGTGGTAATCGAATCCACAACCGTCGCGTTACAGTCACACCCTTGTGCCGCTGCGCCACGATGACCCCAATATAATTGTAATTTTTCAGCTTACTCATATAGATATAAATGAACGAGATTGATTATAGCATAACAACCTGATACCATACTCGTATACTGGTGGCCTACTATTTGATTGTGCGTGTATTTTACACGCATTTTAATTATCCTTATTAACAATTACAGCCAATACGCGAATGTGGGTCAAGACGGTTAAAAGGAATAAATCAAGCCAGCTATGATCTCATGTATTTCTGGCTGACTGACTGACTGATTTCGACTATCTTATTACAATGCAATAGGGACTAGTGTTGTTTGTTTTCGTTTCAACGTACACCGGTTGTGGTAAGGAGAACGGCGTCATTATATTATTTTAAGATTATTATAGTGCTAGTAGGTAATCTGTGATTGATACTGCGTTCGATAATGATTAGAGAACCACCCGAGGGCCTAACAAGATGTTTATCGCTAAATAGCTAATCTAGTACTTGCTTCACTAAAAAAATGATATATGAATATAATTAACATGTCAGTTACATTATATGTGTAATATCCATTACAAATTACAACAAAAACTATGGGAATATTAGTGTTTTATTAAAATTGGATATTTCGTTGGCAAATTTGTTGAAGATTGGGCTGTTTGTTGCTAAATATAATTAGTAGTTAATAATGTGATGGGTATCTGTAATCTATACATAATGTCATATAAAAGAAAAAGGAAATATTATTTATTACTTTTAAAATTTATAAAGGCGTAATTAAATAGAAGGCATAATAAAATAAATAAAAAACTAAGTGTAAAAAAAACTCTTGTTCAATAATAATTTTCTTATGCATTATTTATACTTATTTATTTTTATATTTATTTATATATACTTTATTGCACAAAATTACAAAAAAAACAATGTACAAACAATAAAGAGCACACATACATATACATCCAATAAATATATAAATATACATTATTTATTATTTATCTATTATTATATATATTATTATTATTATATATTTGTTATTTTTATATGGTAACATTCTTAATGGTCAGAAAGCATATTTTAGAGTAATTTAAGACAATCTCGCAAAAATTCCGAATTTACGTAACGAAAATCATAATCGAATTCCTATATAAAACATTATCGATAAACAATGCCAATATCGATAAAAATGAATGTAGACAATATAAAATCATAATTCTAGATTCTATTACGAGGCTAAATACCAAAACTAGTATAAATTGTATTGTACAGTTCTAATTCTATTGCATTTAAAACCTATAATTGTTGATTATTATATCTAAAACATTAAAAATCGTGTTTAATAAACGTTGAAAAATTTGTAATTGGTGAAATCAACCAAATAACATGGCAACAATCAATTCTAACTAACTATTAAATAGAAAACGAATCGGCCAGCTATAAAGAACCCGATAAAATTACAAAAGAAATCTATAAAATGATTAAAATTTTCTAATCGCACCAATTAGTGATAGAATTTATGGTCTCGCTTATTAAAGTTACTCGCACGGCGTTCGAACAAAGGTAGAAATGGCTTCAAGCATATTAGGGGAGTGGAGTCAAAATCACACAATACCTTCCATCTCCATCTAATAATGTGATATGATATAATATTTTTACCAAGTTAAATAAATTTATAAAATTAAATATTTTTTTTTTTTTATATATATACAGAATAATTATAAGAAAAGCTGTCTAAGATGGGAATCGAAGCTAAAGCTTTCAGTTAAGTAGTACTAACCTATGAGAGCTTTTTAACTATAGATATTTTAAATAATACAATTGTTAATATCACTTGAAATATACTTAATAATACATTTAATAGATTTAATGCTCTATAATTGGATTCTGTGGATAAAAGAAGAGCTTACAGAGCATAATTTAGCACAATAGGTAGTTTCTTGTATTATAAGTACTACTTCAAATCACTTAAGTTAGTATATTATTTTTATTGTGCTTTTTAAAACAGTTTTTATATACTTTTTGGTTTAATTTTTCAGTGTATCCTAAGTATGGCAAGGAAGACTGAGGATATCTAATGACACATCGTCCTTCACGAATCGCCCAGCTCTTCAGTCTTGTTAACAGATAAAAGAAATCAAAAATTATTTATTCACTGGAAATCGAACCCACATCCATCGCGTTTACGTTCCAGTCCACCAGTCTAAAAAGTTAACTAAATAATATTCTACCACCAAAACAAAAAAAAAATCACACCAATCAAATCCAACCTGAATTAAATTCATAATGCATTCTAAAAGTCTTCTCTAGCCCCCATACAGCACCCTACCTATATAATGTAGAACGATAAAAAACCCCTCTAATTAGGTCGTCAAGTGTGTGGCGGGCACAATAATAATTAACACTGGTTGGTAATGAAGCGGGTATAAAACTAATTGGGCGCGAGTTCGATTCCGACCGATTGACTATTGTTAATTCAAAAAATCGAACGCTTTCGTACGGTTTTTTGAACGATGAAATTATGATTTATTTTTCTTTTCTTCTAATTTGAAAATTATTTACATGATCGGGTTAAATGCTGTAGTTTGGATTTTAAACTAATATATAGCACATAAGTTTAAACTTAAAATATTTATTTCAGAAATATCTGAAAAATAATTACTATAAGTAAAAGTATTTTTTTTGTGAAACTATATAAGAAAATGGTATTGTATTTATGTATGTATGTTCAATTTTGTAAAATCATATACTACATTTAGAGTGTAATTGAATTTTTGTTTTCTAAGGTATTTGAACATATAGCTTTTCCACCCACCCTTAGATGGGCAAGCTTAGCAGTTACGAACCACCAAACAAATACAACAAAATTTAACAATTATAATAAACATTGTTTTAGTGTCACACTGTATCCCAGACACGGCAGGTTAGGCAGAGGAAACCTAGTGTTAATACACTCCTTTCCCCATTATAAAAATTTGATTATTGATTACTTGTTAATTGTTTTTAAGTTTTCTTTTCGGTATTCTACTTTACACGACATATCTACCTACATAAAGATAAAAAGAATTTTAAATACAAACATACCTCCCCCCATTATATCAAAACACAGGGTGTTCCCTTAAACGTAATCGCTGAACGCTAATGCACTAAATTCCGTATTTTAAATGGAAAGCCGGCTGCCGTCGATCAGCTAGTTGAAAAGGGAAATCAGTCAATAATGCACTAATTTCCCCTCCTTAATAGCTCAGTCCGGCCTCTACTCAGACACTATTACGACACTGCAACTTGTGTGTAATCAAATTACTTAGCGCCAAGTTATGCTTTAATGTTGTATAAGGGATATATTTGTTTTTTTTTAGCTACGTACTAATAGAGATGAGAATGCTCCGTTCCCATTAAGAGACCCTCGTTCTCTACTTTCCATCAAAACCTTGAGGTATTGTGTATTGGGTGGCGTGATTCAACGCCGCACCTTTTCCCCCGTGGAAATCGAATCTACAATCGTTGCATTTACATTTGCACGCACCTTACAAAAGCACTAACACGAGTCATTTTTAACTTTTTGAACTATCTTATTATAAAAAGAATTGGATTTTTTTACAAAAATATAAGTTTTTGGTAGCTTTCCATATGGAAAGTTACCAAAAGTTATTAACACTTATATAATTAACACACCCCCCAGGTGATGCTGAGTATTGCCACTACCTCAAAAAACAAAATGACTGATATACGGACGAACAGACTGACGTGACAAATCAATAAGGACAATAAATATTCTATAATAGCCATTCAACTAAATAACCCTAAAAAGAACAAGTCATCTAACCATACTATGACAGAGTAACAAAAAACACAAAATAAGCTTTTTCCGTAAGCTCAATACTAAAAACATTCTTAGTAAAAATTCGCACGCGGTTTCTCCACAAAGAAGGTTATTCCTTAAAAAACAAAGCAATCCACTGAAAACCCATACAATTTGCATATGTCACGCTCGATATAACGACATTAGCGAAAATAAACTTAGTTTTCCTTAATAAGTTTACGTACATTCCCGCGGCGCCTTCTATGTCATGTATAAACAACGGGACTTTCCAGAGTAAGAATAGCAATATTTGTAAGCATTTCCTCGGTACGTCTTACGTATATAATAATAGAGTGACCTCAACGCGGCTTCGTCCGCAAAAGAATATTCTTATATTATAGCCAAATTATATAAGATCTTAACATAAATTGAGACATGTGTTATTCTCATGTATAAGCTATATGACTGTAAAGTTATATCAAAATCTCAACAGTAGTTTTGCTTAAAAATGGAACGCCATTGTGATTCAGTAGAAACTAGGTGTTTAGGTGTAATAATTCTCGGATTGTTTTCGGAGAAATGCGGCGTTGAGTTACTTAGTAAAAATGTGGTTTTTTTGATCACAGAAAAAAAAATATCTTTAAACTTTTTTAGTATGCTTTCTGCGTACTAAAAAAGTTATGAAAAAAAAATTGTATAGAACGTAATAAGTTTTATAATTAACCAATAAATTAGAAATCAATCTATAATTTATACGTGACCTTATAACATTTGAATTATTAACAATCGCTCATTATAGCATTCAAAGCTAATTTTGGCGTTCCGTTCGCATTTGGTCATCGTGAAATAATTATTATTCTATTAATATTAATAGGTGTGGCCGGTGGTGGACTTGAAAAGCGTTTGGTTGTGAACGCGCTGGTCGTAGGTTCGATCCTAGCTCAGAGGACATTTGATTTATTTACTGATAAAGCCCGGTGTTAAGTTTCGTGTGTTGTTAAGTTTTTCAACAAGCCCTATAACAGTAGCTTGTAATAAATTGATACGATATCATATGTTAGAATCCAGGAATATAAAAATAATATTTATATAAAATAATATTTAAAAATATGATAAGAAAATACCTGTAAAAAAAGTCTTACACAAAAAACGTATTGACAAAGATCAATGAAACGTTAAGTACTATGGAACCTGCACCCCAAAACCAACCTCTCGACTTTTTTATAATATATAATAATCTACAAATATAAAATTTCAATAATAATTTATAATCGATGTACGCTAATTAGCGATCGTGTGGGAAGTTATAATTACTCTGTAATTACTTTAGTCGTAACTGCTTAAGACGAGAATTATCAAATGTCTAGCTTTTTACCTATAATAATTATATGATAAACCTGTTCCAAGACTTTGGTACCTATTTTGATTAAGATTTATCTTCTGATTTTCAGAAAAAGCAACTATTGAATTTCCTGGTAGTTCTCAAAGAGGATGCCTTTCGAGCTGGTGGTTTAACCTTGAGTTAAGAATGAGTCGCTCTCGCGTTACGAAAGCGAGGAAATGAAAATATTAACGAACGGTGGGGGACGATTGAAAATTGCATGCTTTTATTTAAAATCCTAGTATATATATTTACTATATATATACTATGTATATTTAATTCTTAAGTCTATCAAGAAGTAGTGTGATATTAGGTTTCAATACTAAGCACACGATGTCTCTCATTTAGGCAATGGTCACAGACCAAATCATTATATGAACATATAAAAAGTGTGTGCTTTCGTGTTTTTAGAAAGTACGGTGATAGGTTATCAATTCAATTGAAAATGTTGCTTCTTTTTTATAGCTTCTTCCCAGTTTGAAAAACATAACATGGCACTTAATTTAGTAGCGAGCGTTACCCCAGAGTTGGGAAATAAAAATAATTTAAATATATTCATTCTCCTCAATAGGAATCGAACCCATGACCATCGGGTATACAGCCAGACACTCTCCCACTGCGCCATGACAGCCTCTACCTCTACGACAATTTAATATTAAACTTCAGATTGTTCACACAAAAATGTCCTTGTAAATAAATTTTTATAATCCATGACATTTTCAACCTTACGCAGTTAATATGATTTTAATTATGCATAATACCACATTATTAGCGTATGCAAATAAAAATGTTATTGTAATGAATATTGCATAAAATTATATTACAATACTTATTATTATGGCGGTATATAAAATTGTACCTATTCATTAATAAAACTTACGTAATTTCTTATATGACGATTGTGTTTTTGTCCTAACTATATACTATGTTTTTATATATACTATGTTTGAACTCGTATATATGTATGTATGTACTTGTTTAGTAATTACTTTTGAGGTATTTTATTTTAAAATATTTTATAATATTTTTAATCTAATCTCATCTAGCTTCACGCTGTACCCCTAGCGGGATAGTCAGAGAGAACGGAGTGTTAAACGCTATGGCAATTGTAATATTTCGTGTTATTGTATTTTAAACTAAGAGGCCAGTCGTAGCGCAGGGGCACAAAATGTGACTGAGTGTCTTGACACTAGGTTCCCTCTGCCTACGCTGCTGTGTGCGGGATACAGCGTGAAGTAGATTTTTTTTTATTATGTATTTTTTAAAGCCGGATATGAACACACGCTTCTTAGGATTATTCTCATAATAGCCTTTTGGCTATGACTTTACCAATTGACATAAGGACGAATCCGGTCTCATTTAGTAGAGTATCAAAGTGTCGATATATCTCTAAGGTGCTTAATGTGCCACAGCCTTTCATTTAAAATATATATATATCTTAAATTTAATAAAATATAAAATAAAGCTACAATTTTATTAAATTAATTGTATTTAAATCTAATTAAGATATAATTATAAAAATCATGTTAGCGTGTAATGATAAAAACTGTGTTTCCGCACTTCGTAGCAAGGCTTAGAGCAATTACAAAAAGTCTAAGTACTCGCTGGTATTTGGTAGGAAATGCCAATATTAATTTGCTTTTTAGCATTTACCGGGTACTGGACGAATGTTTGACATTTTTTACATAGCGCTAAACGTATAGTGAATATATTTATTTATAATTTGTTTGTTATATGTATTATTATGAACAAATACGTTTAACTATAATGGTAATAGAAATAGTTTTCTTTTGTCATTATATTTATTTTTTGCTATAGAACAACAGGGTAGACGAAAAATATAATTAAAATATTCTGTCCTCCGCTTTATGTCTGAATTTTGACGTTACGTATTAAGTGACTGAACTCTACACCATGTTTTTTTATTATCAGACCTAAGAAATAAAAAATAATTCATACTCCTGAGTGGTTATCGAATCCACAACCATCGAATTTCAACACGAATCTGACGCTGTCCCACTTCGACTTCAATAATTATAACAGTTGAATATAAAAAATATCATTTTACGTTAAGAAAAAATATCTTTTTGATAACAAGGTGAAGCGCGGCGTTAAGCTACGCCATATTTAAATAGTTGTTTAAGTGCAGACAAACATAAGGCAAGTCGAAGAAGAAATAGAGAGAATAAGAATAAACTTAAAAACTCATTTGTCTAATGCGTCAACAATCAAAATAAAATAATATCCCCATACTTACAGAGCCAACGATAATTTTACAAGCCAGGTCCATGCCCTCTACATTATAGGCAATTCATTTACTTTTACTTTTATGCGTCGCCATGGCACTAACATTAATAGAGTATTAATTTAGACGTGAATCATCTTATGGCCTCTCTAAATGTATGCAAGGACACCAATTACACATTAATACATACATATACATGACACGTTGTGAAAACGTGCATTCGAGTAATTTATATCAATATTGATTACTTGTAAATTGCTTATAATTATTATAAGCGAAATTTTAGGTTTTTTTTAAATAATTTTGTGATATTTTCTGATGGGTTTTCGTTTTTGGGAAGTGTCGATAATGAAAAATTATATCAAAATTACTCAAGGTATTTCCAAGAGGATCGAGTCCGATCCCGCTAAGAAATTGTCATATTTATTGTAAGTTTGAAATAAATTCATTTAAATCCAATATTTTTTTTGTAAGGAATCATAAAAGTTTATTAAATTAAAAAATAATATTTGATTATAAGCAGAACTCAGCACACACAAGCAACTAAATAATTAGCGATCCGCACCCACCACGCCATTGCTAAATTCACAAGCACATTCCTTCACAAGCCTCGTGAATAAATGAGAACATCCAGCGGCAGCGAGGCTAACGCATGCATTATCGGCTAATTACACCTCGATTATGATCACGTCGCGGCAATGAATATTTCAAAGGGGTATTGTTCCGGAGTACAACGCTGCGAGCTCAAAATCCAAACAGTGGCTTTAGTTTAATATTATAAAAACTTGTTGTTAGCTGTTGTTGAACTATATTATTTTGTTGGTTTAGTGGAGGTGGTGTGGATATTTTATGGTGGAATAAGCTGTTTTATTTCTTTTTTTTTAGTAGATAATTTTACGTACGAGGGCAGAGTTTTAGGCATTCTGTTATTCATTTTCTAAACTTATTAAGATATGAGCGTTAAGTAGTGGATCTCATTGACGCACTTTGTCTACCAAATCGAGGAAATGATAATATTTCACACCCCCAGGTGAGAGTCGAACCCGCAATAATTGTGTTAGTCGGGCCTATACTCGGGATGTTTTTTTTTGTTTTTACGTTTTTCCATATTAACAACACACATTTCTCTAATTAATTACTATTTGGAGACATTACGTTTTGATTGATAGAACCAACAAAGTTACAATTAGAAGAGTCTTTAAGCAGCTACTTTTTAATTATAAACAAGGTATTCAAGTCAGATTTGAAGCCATAATTGTCATATGCATGTCTCCACGCCCCCACTGAACCACGGTAGCGACGTTGTAAGTTGTTAATGGTAGAGCTAAGCTTAGCTCAGTACTATCCTTAGAGTTTATGCAATTTTACATCTACAAATGTCTTAATTTAGATTATAATGTAAAAATCTTAAAGAAGCCGCATTTTGTTCCATTATAGCTATCGGACACTTAATTCTTCCTCGTATAAAATGTCAAAATTAAGGTAAAACCCAATGATTCATACAAACATATTTTTCTTTAAATCTGTCATTACAATCCACTTTACAGATAATTCAAACAAGGAAACAGACCAGTAGAAGTTATAATTTTCTAAAATATCTAACATAATATTTTTTACTACACTAAGCAATAAGCGTATTACATTAAAATCTCATTATAACCGGAGCAGCCTGTATAACGTATATACAGATGTAGGACACACACACACACAACTATACATTACACATTACCACGGGCTAATTATACATCATTATTACTAATTGTACAATACACCGGCTAAGAAGTATTCGCGTCTATTAATGACAAAAGCAATTAGGGTGCACGCACACGTTCACACCGGGGCTATATTATGTTATACGGTGGTGCTCGTGTTTGTTGGCTTTCCTGGTACTGTATATCGTGTTTGAATGGAAATAAATATTTTTGTTTTATTTCATTTTAATTTGTTTAATAATTTTGTATTTTGTATTGTTAATTTAAATTCTGAAATTATTAAAACCTTTTGTCTTTAAATGAGGCAGGCGGGTTAACGGGACTTAACACAGCATTTTATTTAATTTTTTTTTCAATTACACAAGATACTTTAAAAGTTGTCGCTATCATGTTATAAGAAAACATTTAAAATATTGTATTTTTTCATTCTCATACATAAGAGCATAATGATTTGTAATATAGATCATAAACGAATTTGATTGAACGGCTTTAAATTCGATTCTTATTCAAAGGAATAATATATTTAATTTATTTTCATTTTCATAAATTTTGACCTTTCAGGTTCTCTACTTAACACGCGATTTCTCGAGCAAGATGGGAAAAATAGTCAAACTAACTAACTACTATATATGCATCGAACCCACACCATCCACGAAACCATAAGGAAAATACGTACATATTTATATCAACATTTATAATATAAAAATTAGCTCATTATATATTAATGTAGTTATCCTTGTAATAGATCTTTATTATTACTTGAGTTAAAATGATCTACGTTTACTTATTAAAATCTTAGAATTCAAAAGGTGTTTAAACGAAGTAATTATTATGCAGATTAAATTATAATTTAAAATAAATTAGTTTTGTAAGTGATATTTTTCGAGTTGAAAATAGCGCTAAACCTTTGGGTGGCAATAATGTGTTTATTCTTTTCAGCTTCGTTGGAAGATAAAACATAGAGTTACGATACTCTCTCTGACTTCGTTTGGCATGGCTTAACTTCTTTACGTTCCGCATTTTGTATACCACTGCGTTTTCCCGCACCATGTCTACCACAGCGGGGAAATTCATATAAATCATTCCCACGAGTGGGAATCGAACCAACTATCTACAGGGCTACGAACCCACAAGCTACGATTGCCTCATACCTCGTACTTATGTGATACAATGGGTTCATTCATAATTATGTGATATTTGATAAATATTTAGAAAAAGCACTAAACTTTTTGACGGAGTATATTACTTTTTGGTCTATTTCAGGATACATCACAAATGACACACAAATCTTGAAGAAAAAAGAAAGCTACAGAGGCTACCATCAAATACTCGTAGAGCACTATTAACAATCCAATTTAGTCCATATAACAAAGGAATAAGGTCTCTATATGTAAATAACAGTATAATACTTACATTGGTAATAGATTTATTTTTAGATTAATGAATAGATTAGCCCTTGCCACGTATAAGGAAACTTACAAACTATACCAAATTAATTTTTGAATTTGGTGAGACAAACCGCGACGTTGTGTTTCGTCACTTAATACAGAAAGCCGAGAACTGAGTGTCCTGAAAGTTTTTCTCTGATTTACGGTTAAGCCTATTGGCCTTTACAGATTTAAAAATAGAAATTTCATGAGGCATAACTTAACGCCACACAACATGTAATCCAACCTCCTTATCTCTCTCCATTATAGATCTTATCTAGAGTCTCTCCACCCACCTCCCAAATGTAAGACACGTAAACACAAAAACGTAACTAAACACCAAAACCCAGTGTACAAACCACCTTACCTCATAGTATTAGTGCAGTCATGAGCTCTCATTAGTGGCGCGCTTAATGGCGCTAAGCATGCGGGCAGATCGCCTCCGCTCACTCGTTTGTTCCATTGTTGCTTACAACTGTACACACGCTTAACGTTACTCTAGTCTACGTACATTGTATTTCTATATGCGATGCTAGTGTGGCACCTACTGTAATAGCGGAGCCTGCTTTAATTAGACCTGGGCTGCAGGTGTAGTGGAATGGAAGGAAGGTGTTTGATTCTGGTAGGATGTGATAGGCTTGTTAAGAAAGTATAGATTGATTATTTTATAGATATTGTAAGAAAATATATAATTTTATTTTTTGCTATATTCCGTTCGTTTATAAATATGAAATTGCATCAAACTTAACGCAACATATGAAAAACAATATTCTTATCAATGTAGACCGTCCATCACCATCTAACCCTAAAACGATAATTGTGGGTTCTGTTACCAAAATACAGTACAAAAGCATTGTCTTGGCACATTTTTCTCTCCACCTATCCCGTTAATTATAGAACAGCGTGGAACTGCATTTCTCTTAACTGAAAAGATATCAAATGCACAACCTTCGTATTTAGTTACGCCTAAACTGCCATATTTAAAGAAAATTATATAGGTATAACTAGCGACCCTCTTGCGGTTCCGCCCGCTTTTACTACTGGATTATTCATATAATGTATGTTTGCAAAGCACTTAAGATAATGTGAAAATTAATTGAACCCTAATGCAACCCGCATTTTCGTAGTTTCAATAAGGATTTTCCAATTGTTTTACACAGCAAGGATTTTTTAGTAGGTACCGTAATTTTAAATCTGTGCTACTAATCTTTTCAAGTACTTATTAAAATATATTTAAATGACTATTTTTAGATAGTTAAATGACTATTTTTAAACGGAAGAAATTATAAACAAAAACCTACCTACTAATAACTACTACAAAAAATATGAAACCAAATATATCGCGCTGAAATAATACATTCAACTCCAATTATCCAATACGTGCAAACGCATCTAAATCTTCGTTGCTATAAAGGCAGGCGGGTTTTTTTTTCGAGCTTGTGGTTAATGCTGAAGAGGGTATTCTGTCCCTGATGAAAAGCAAGCACTACGTGGCTGCCTGTGAGGAAAATTAAATAGAATGCATCGGCCGGGAATCGAACCCGGGCCGCCCGCGTGGCAGGCGAGCATTCTACCACTGAACCACCGATGCGTGTAAGGCAGGCGGACGCGGCGGACGCATGGCGAGTGGCGAGCCGTTTCGCAGGAAGGATTTTTTGACAACTTCTAAAGTACTTATTAAAATGAAAAAACAGTAAAAGACAGTTTTGATCTACATTAAATGGCCAACGTAACTAATATACTTATTTACATGCTGAGAGTAAGGGATAAGTGAAACTTGAGTAACATCTTAAAATCCGTTGGGTGGTTTAGAAGAAGAAGAGTTAGAAAGTTCAGACAGACACAAAAAGCGACTTTGTTTTATAAGATATAGGATAGGATATAGGATAAAGAAAATCGTATGTACCTATCGTATATACATGTTTCAATTTAAAGAAATTAATAAAGCTACTAAAATTAAATTCCACGAGAAAACAGTAAACGTAATGCATTTGACCGTATTTTATTTCACAAGTGCTGGCCAGAGCGTTAATGTAAGTCGCTATCGTATTTGCGATTAGGGCCCCCTCGCACGGAGTGAGCGCCTTTTTGACGCGGCCGGATTCCATAGAATTAACAATATTGTGATTTAGTTCTGTATTGATATTTAAATTTTGTATTATTCAGTAATGGTTATTTTCACTCGATTTTTTTAATGTTTAATCTTATAGAGTTTTACTAGAAAGGAAATGTTTAAATTTAAATATTTACAATTATTGTTAGTTATATATAGAATATACTTTATCGTTGCTTAGACTATTATCTGTGAAAAGTCTCAAATTTGGATAAAAATTTAAAAACGTAATGTTGACTCTATGTTCTCTTCTCAGCGAGAAAAATAATTAACATATTAGCTTAGATTAAGCATTATCTGTCTATTTTCTTAAATTAAGCTGTAAAAATTGTTATAACTTCAAAAGTTCATTAAACATTGTCATGTCTTAATTTAGTCAATTCAAATAAAAAAAGTAGTCAAGAACGATGAACTGTCATGACGGGGTCGTAAAGATTAGCTGAATCATTCCGAAATACCGTCACCCCTATATCTCGCATAATATCAACTTCAACACCCTTTTGGAATATTTTAAATAATATGCATAGTGTTGGGTTTATTTTATTTAAGTTATTTTATGAAAAACTTTTTTTATGCTCTATCCGCGCATAGCAGGGTAGGCAAAGGAAACTTAGGAACCTATTGTTAAGAAATTATGTTCCCGGAAGTGTCTTAATCACTTCCGTTCTTCACTTTCCGCCAAATTATGGAGGCATCCCATATTGTGTACTTTACGTCACCAGGCAAACAATATAAAATTTTTGTTGTTGAGTAACTCTAAAAAGTCATTTTGTCGCAATAAATCACAGACGAATAATACCTCCACAAAACACATTCCAGGAACCAATAAACCGAATAAACACAACCTTTAACGAATCCACGTCGAATATTAGACAACATTTAACAAACACAATCTTACACGACACTAACAAACACAACGCGTTTAAAAAGCCTAATCAACGGCGTTTTTCGGCTCGCAATCAACCGAGCGCCCACAGCCACGGGCGGCAATCGGAAAAATATAATTACCAACATAATCCTCGGCAAATTGGATTAAAAATGAAAAAAAAAAAAAAAACGTAAAAAGTGTTTTAGGGAACGTCATTATTTTCTGCCGAGGGATCGGCTAATTACGACAGATGGATCGGCAGTATGTAATACGCTAATTAATCGATCGGCGTGATATCGCGAGAGGCTTTTTTTTTTAATACTGTACGAATCGAACTTGTTTGTGCCTTTTCATTGTGCTCAAGTACATTGGAAAAGGTGCTATGAAGTACTCGACTGTGCTGTGCGAAACACTGTGTCGGAATTAACAAGTGTCGCTTCATGTGTTTCGAAAGTTATGAATTGATGTGGAATATGATTATGGATTGGTATTAAAATATTAATATGGAATTATTAGATGGAATGAAGCAAAATTATTCTATTTTTAGTTTCGAATCTTACTTGAGCTATGATTGTGAAGGTTTGGTTATATTATAGTGAACGTAGAGTGTTTGTGTAAAGTGGATTCTTAGTTTGTTCAATAAAAAAAATATATATATGTAAGAAATGTTGGTATCAAAATATAGACGAATACAGCACAACAAAGATATGTGCCAAAGAAAAATTAAATCTAATATTACTGTGTAATAAAACTCGATAGAAAGATTTTAGATGCAAAAATATTGAATAACAATCCTCTTATACAAAAAAACAATAGAACAATTCTACACTAAGCATTGATTTAGCCAAATCTAAATTATACTAAGAAAAAGTTTGACTCTAACATACACACTCCATACAAACCATTGCACCAGATGTCCACCAACAAACACCATGTGTTAAAAAAATTGTACAATTTCAAAAAAAAAAAAATAACATTCACCCAGAAATCGGTAACAACCTATGAAGCGAAAGACATCAACAAGCAGGGGGGTGAATGGAGCCACTTTGGTACCCTTCCACCCTTCATTATAATAACCCGCACACAGACACTATCGATCCGGCCTATACACGTTTATACAAGTGATTAGTGTATTTAATTTGAAAATGCTAAGTAGTTGCCTTGTGTTGCCCCACTTGCGAGTGTGTGTGTAGTGCCTAGTGCCAACCCTTGCGATGCGATCGTAATCGTGATTATAATAGTGATTATAATTTCTATTTTAGTCGCGATTTCAATGAAATAAATTGTTGTTTTGTTCTGGCGAAAGTGAAAACTTCTATTTATTGTATGAAATTATCTAGATTTATTTGTATTAGCAAATAAGGATATTTATTTAATATATGTAATTTAACTGTTATTGAGAAATATATTTTTAGTTTCAAAGTCTGTGCCATTTAATTATACCCGCGATCACGCCTTTCGCTGGTTGAACATTAAGAGTAATAAATATCAAGTCTTACTTAAATCTATGACCACATAAAGAATAAAAAACAAACAACTTAATGCTTTTCCCCACAGAAAATCCAGAAAGAACTTGTCAATACAGTTCATTCTCCACGTTCTGCCCAAAGTGACGGAACTTGTCATCCTGCAAGGTATAAATATTACTTATATACCAAGGAGAAAACCTACATAAATTATACATTTTTAAATATTATCGATTTGCCTCATTTAATATTAAATATTATTATAAATTTCCCATCACCATACATATATGGTATTTTTCCAAAAACTTGCCTAAATATGAAAATGTGTTTAAATTAACAATTAATTTGTGTAAAATTCTGAAAGCACACCATTAGCAATTCGCAACAACACTTACACAGGAGTAATGACACGTCTGTCCATATAATCATAGAGCGACCATTACTTCGTCCGAATAGGATGACATCTAATGCGGATCTTAAAGGACAAATATTATTTATTATTAGATTTAGTATTTTAGTATTACTAATTTCATATAAGCTAATATTACTCTATAGTAAATGTAAAAGAATATCAGTATTGCATATAACAAAAATTCCACATATTATTGATTGTCAATCAATACATCCTTTATTTTATTTTATTTTTTTATTATTATTTTAGCATTCATAAATTTAATGCTTACTTAAAGCAATAACATCTTTCGAGCAATAACTTTTTAATTATACTGTAATGTTAATTGAATATTATAAATTATTTTTGCTAGCTAGCTGTATGATGAAATAGTTTTTTCATCGTCTCAATAAGGAGATTTGGTCATTAAATTGTCCACTAAACGTGCCAACCAGTTGTTATAAAGTAGATAATAAAAAAAACAGGCACAATTACGCAAATTACCCATAAGAAAATGATTAAAGACGACATATACTTGGACATGGTCGATATAAACTTACGCTTACAACCGTCATGGATAATTAATATATTCCTGGGACAAAAACCGTGTGGTCACTCTTCATTGGGGGGGTGAAACTCTACGACATTAATTTCGTGAAATGAACCTAATTTACATTTAAATAAGGAGTCGCCTTAGCCGGGATAAGTTGTGAAACTAGCGACCGGGGTCTCTCTTTGCCCAAAGCAACTCGGTATTTCATTATTATAATTCAATTCGAACGATATAATTTATATTGTACTTGTAATATACGTCTATACTATACTTAGGTATTATATTATTGTATGAATCATTAAGACATTTAATAATGGATATTGCAAAGGCTCTGTTGAATGCGATATGACGTTCGTATTTTGTTTCACTTTATATTTAAGAAACGGTTTTTATAATACCATTTATAGTTCTTATATACTTTTAAGTCCAAAAGTAATCTGGTTAACTTAGTCATAATGAAAAAAATACATAATTTCAAGCAAATTTTCAATAGTTTTGTGTAATTGACTAAACATTACTGATGTTGATAAAATTCGATCAAGTTTAATTTCCAGTAAATCGTTTCTCAATATAAATAAGAGAAATATGAACAAGAACAACAGTCACTGGGATTGGAGTTTTACAACGGGCTGTGCACCCAGAGCGCGGCCGCGGGACGGGAGGTCATCAATAACAAAATTAAAAATCCCCCAATTTGAATTTTAATTGCGTCCGATTATAACCGCGATGGCGAAGCGCGGGTGCCCTCGGAACTTTTTTGAACCTCTTAAATAATTCATCTCAAAACTTGCTGCAACTAGTCCGAGCCAGATCGAACCGGTTTAAGGCGGTGCGGGAGTAAGTTTAATCCTTATAAATTTCCTTTTTACACAAAGCAATATAAGTAATTAGCATAATTTCGTTGAGTAAATGAAATATGGTAATGAGGGGGGGCTCAACCCCTTCTTGGGTGGATGGGAGAGGGTGGAAAGGACCCTCAGTCGCATCCTCATTGATACTCGTCACCGCTCGATGTAGTGATGATTACAATTAAATTATCCGCCGTTCTACGACAGCCATTTTGTTCCGATTTGAAAACTTAGGTTTATAAGCATGTACATATATAACAATATTATAAATTTAGGAAAAAAATATTAAATAATTAGATAAGTAGGCATATGAAAAAATCCTTGGTTTATATTTTTTTTAAATAAAATTATTAAAATATGTAAAAAACTATATTTAAAGATTTATTATATAAAATAAGTTTTACGAAACGTAAATCGAAGTTTAATTTTAACGAATCCCAGCTTTTTCCTAACTATACCTAACTGTACTTAGAATATTCGAAAAAGCTCACTCAATAGAAGTCCAATTAAAATCTAAGTGCTAATAAATTTCGAAAGGAATCGAACCGACGAATGCTTTACTTCGTGAAATGCCTCCGCGATAAAAGGTCTTCGAAAACACAATACCGCGTTTCTACCCCTCGGTCTCTGTGTAGGAGTGGGACGGCGCTATCCAAGACAATATAAGTGTGATAAGGACGGGTACCAATTGGAATTAATTAATTATAATTAAGTTTTAAGTTGACGCGCCGGTTAGGAGTAAGCGTATTTTCGTTTAGAATGCGTCTGTGTGTGTGAAATAGTTTGCGTGTGTTCAATATCGATTCGCTGCTATGGCCAGAGATAATGAGGGTAGGGCGTATTGTAATAAGTTTTTGAGGAGGATATTTCAAATGTTAACCGGCTCGGTTGAAAAATTACTTGCCTCTTTGGAAACGATCGGGCGATGGAGCTTACTTGTTTGGTCGGGTTGCACTTGCGAATTACGTCATTTATGTTAGATAGGAGCTTTTGTTGTAACTTAGATTACAATGTTGAAATAAGAGGTTGATATTAATGCATTGTTTTTATTAGCTTCTCGGGGTATCGTGGGCATAGTAGGGTTAGGCATAGGGAACCTGGGAACCTAGTGTTAGACACTCCATTATACGAGATATTACGTTTTGATTGGCAGAACTCAACCTCGCGCTTTGCCTTGTCACCGCACGAGGAAATGAAAATACTAAATATTTTATTACCTCGAGTGGGAATCAAACTCACAACCTTTCGCGTTTACAGTCGCACGCCATACACATTGTTTTATTATTGCAATGAGGTTGTGTGATTATTAAGTAGTTAAACATGACCTAAATAGGCGAGTGAAGTGTGTACTAATATATTTATTCGACATTACAATTGCTTTAAATTATATGCAATAGGACGTGAATTAATAAGTTACTTTAAATTTAAACTTTTTTTCAAATGACAATCAAACACATATACAACGCTTATAATCTAAATACTTTCCTATTGTGCCACAGAGGTGATCCTAATTTATACGTTCTGTATAATGACTTTAAACGCGACGGTTGTAGATTCGATTCCCACTTAGGAGATGACCTCAGCACCACAGGGTAAAGAAAATAAAGCGATGCCGAGTTTCAAAACTTGAGCAGTGCGTGGAGAACGAAATATCTTGACACTAGGTCACTACTGCTCCAAAATTTGACGGAAAATGGAAAACGGAAGTGTCTTAACACTAATGTCTCTCAGGTTCTAAAGAAAGTAAATATTTTCAAATCAGGACCACATTAATAGTAAATTTACTGTATTACAGGTATTAGATAAAAATAATAGTTATAATATGCTTGTTTTACACAACATTTAGTGTAGAGCCGACGCGACGCCTGATTACGTCGGAGCACGCAATAAATACGTATTTCACTTTCTTGATACGAATCGTATTTTGTGCGTTATGTAGGAGTCGATGGTTTAGTTTATTTTTATCTCATTTTATATTAAATTGACATATATTTTAATATAATATTAAAATTAGTCCTTATATTGTTAAAGTAATAGGTACAATTGTATATTTTTAATGTGTTATTCCACACTAGGGTGAGAAAATTTTTGGAAGAATTTTATTAAAATTTTTAAATGCTAGATTGGCAGTTGCGACCATCAGTAAAGAAATTATGTTATAAAGTTTCATAAATAAACAAGCTTATAAAATGTTTAAGCATTACGCATCTCGTAAAAGAGTCACTCCAAGTTAAAGAGAAAGCAGAAACTAAATATATTCGTTTCCCTCACTGGAGATTGAACTGACAACCAACGCGTTTACCCACTGCACCACTATAAAATCAAACAATTTATTGTACATGTTGAATTAGATTTTTATTAGGACTTGAAACGATGTCTGTATAATAGTAAAATGTTTTGAAATAGAAATGCTATTTTCCGCCCATAAATATTTAGATTTTAAATTAATATACAATTTTTTTATAATAAAAAATATCTCGTTATACCTAAAAACCACAAAATAAAAAACGACGTTGTTTAGAGCTTTTGTTTAGAGTAATAATTGCTTTTTCTAGTACAGTACAATTAATTTTGTGAAGCATACTTCTAAATTTGACGGATTAGATTAGGTAGAATTTAGGTATCCCTAATAACTCTATTCTTCAATTAAACAAAAATTCTAAAACAATATGAGAATTGTTATATTTTAAAAATGCAATTCGCTTCTTCACAAATAAAGTATATTTATTTTTATCTGTCCATATTTCTCTTAAGATTATTTACATAAGATCATAAACTTTTAAAAAATATAACACATTACATATTTATTAAAAATACACACAAAACCAAACACATAAATGATTTTATCTTTAACTTCTTGTATGATCCAAATATGTACAAACTTAGGTGTGTAAAGAAACTGTTATCAAAAGCTAAAAAGCATAAAAAAGCTAAACAACATATATTTAAAATTGATATCTTAAATATCAATAAATATTAACATTTCTTAATTATTAATAATATAATAATAATTAAACACACAAGCACAAACTGGAGTACCCAACATACGTACGAGTAGTCTATAATAATTCCGTTATCAAAGTCAGCAAGCACAAAGCTTATCAAAACGAGCAACAGCAAAAGGTTATCTGGATAGATATTAAGCCTTGCATGTCTCTAGTCCAGTTCCTCATCCAAAATCGATACCACCCTGTCCCCCTGTTATAGCGCGCTTCTAATTCGTGCCCCACGTATGCCGATCTTTGTCGTCTGGCGGATGTGCGAAATGTGGATGTGGCGTTTTTGTGTGATTGATGTTTTAAGTTAAATTTTGGTTCGTTTGTTTTGTGTGTTTGTTTCTTTGTTTGTTTTGGGGCAGACGGAATCTAGTGTTGAGACATTCCGTTCCCCACGTTCCGTCGATCTTTTTGTTGAGACACTGTGTGTTGAGTGGCGGATCTTAACGTCGTGTTTAGAATAATTAATAGAGCAAGGAAATATAAATAGTAAATAATGTTTTTTTATAGGGTTGTGGTTGTTAATTAATAAATATATTAAATTACTTCTATCCTGTGAATTAAACATTTTAAAATCAATAAAAAAAATAATAAGGGAAAATAAATATTGAAAAAAACCTTTTATATTTTGTTACTCCTTATGAACGAAAACGTTAAATTTATTTATGTAAGAATGTACAGAATGCAAAAGCCTACAGTGGAACTACATATTACATAAATTTTTCATACAAATAAACACGAAACTAAAACTTATATTTTACGAAATACGCTCCTACAATAGCAAAAATGCTGCAGAACAAACATTTTGCTAAAAAAAAGGGTTGTTATAATAGAAATACAACATTTTCATTGAACATATTCATTTAAATACATATACAACGTAGTGTTCGATTTCTATGTAAAACACCTCACGGTAACTAGATCCATTGTTAATTGCACTACTCCTAATTCGTAGACAGATCTTTGTGGTGACTGTAGGAGTGCTAAATGTGGATGCGGCATTTTAAGGCCTAGTAAGATAAAATACAATAACAGATAAAGAACTGATTTTTTTTGTAGTTGTTTAAGTTTCGTTCTCACTTGTAGTCAAATAGTCAATATCACTAGAATATTATTCTAGATATTATTTGGCACTAGAACATCTAGTTATTTGACAGAAAAGCTCTTGAGACCTCTTTCTCTTCTATTTTAGAACAACACACCTATATATATTTAGAATATTACAGTACATAAATATATTTCAACGTTTTCGGTTGGTTATTATCTAAGTCATCTAAGTGTATAAACTATGACTATAGTTCCATTCTCACTGGGGTTCTTTTCAACTTTAACATAATTTTTAAAATATATTCGTTTTGAAGTTAAAATAGCGCGGAGTTGAGTTACGCAACGTAAAATACAATGTTTTCAAGGATAGTAAGTGGATTACGAAGTACTTAGGACATGAGAATGAAATGAATGAAAATAAAGCAACAAAAATTTCTACTTTAAAAAAAATGTAAATCACGTAAAACTCTTAAACACAGTGTGACAAGTAAAAGTAAAGTGTGCGGAACCAAGTGGCGCCTCGGGCGTCTAACGCTCGCGCCGAATGCTAATAAAAAAAATAAAAAAAATCTAACAAGTGCGAAGAGGGAAATGTAAAGGATTCTGGAGGGTTGGGAGTACGGATTAGTACTTACATAATGTAAGTATTATTCAAGTCTAGACTATTTTTTATGTAAAGCTGACTAAAGAAATATTTTTTTGTGATTTTAAATAAAATATTGAATTTAAGAAACTTACTAAAAAATTACTTATGAAGAAAAATATGTTTTTTTAAACACCTATATTGCTTTCAGTATCAAAGTTATTATACTAATAGTAAATCCTAATATAGTAACAGATAGATAATAATAGATAAAAAGCGACATATCGAAGTTTTAATGGCATTTCTATTGATAATATAAGATTTTTCCAAATGTAATAAAATAATAACTGGTGAAGTCAAAAAAATTGCGGAATATTTGGCCGAAAGATAACAACACCTAATTCACCCTGCACATACATCTAAATCCTAGAGATTTCTAAATATCGAATAAGAACAAAACAATCCAAGTTCAATATAATCGTATAAAAAATAAGCGAAAACCACAAGCAATTCACACAAAAATCAACGAAAAGGCTAAAAAGGCGAACGAAAACATCTAAACAATGTAAAAAGAAGTTAACTGGAGTCGGCAGTCGGAACTCGGAGTTAACGCGGTAGATGTAACCGACCCTAAGCACATATTTGTTCGCGCCACGTTTTTGACGTTCCTACAAGGATAACTTTTCTTAGGGTTGATACATGTGATTTTTTGGTTTGGCTTTTAAGACTTTAATATGCTTTTGATGGTTTAGACAGAGATAATTTAGTGTTTAGACACTTTGTTTTGCATTAGGCGAGTATTTTAAGTAAGTTTCGTGTTAGGTGGCGCAACCCAACGCCGCAGTTAGTCAAATATCATGTGAATCAAACTTTTACCCGCTGCGCCACTATAACGGTCAATGATACGGTAAAATCTATGTAGGGGTGCCAAATTATATTTTAAGAACGCTAGATGTTAAAACTTTTTGTACTGAGTATTTACACAAGCTTTTACAACTACACGACTACGTAGGTAGTAATTATTTTAATTACATTTTTTACATTACCGCCGTAGTCTCGTTTTTACTCCACCTCTAATTACTACTTTAATTATTCAAAAGGTCAACAGTCTGATTATTTAAAACTGATCTCGACCGGATCCGGGCGATTCTAATGATCAATTGATTATACAAATTATCTCAAGTCTAAAATTTTTAATACTAGCGATATAATTGCTCACTTGCCTTCAATGAAACTATAATATAAGTGCCGCTATCGACGATAAGAATGTAAATGCAGTCGTAAAAACAATTAAAATTATGACTTCCATTTATCAAAAGCGGCGGCAACATAAAACACGTGAAAGAGCCGCAAAAAAGCTCGTTAATCTAATTTGCACGTATCAAACAAGTCGGTGCGCGACAACCCTAGCGAAGGCAATGAAAAGTCGGTTAAGCTAATGTTATCGAGAAATAAAAATGTATAATAAAATACAAACACGCCGCGTGAGGAAACAATTTGCCGCAGGAGACTGGAAGATTTCGTGCCGCTAACAAACTTGATTAACTTGCGAAATACGACTCTATTGCTGTGGCGTAGAGGTTAATTTACAACAACGTAGCGGTGTAGAAAATTCCTTAAATTTTCTCAAAAGTAACACTAACGTTTGAGCTGTATGCTATGGCGCTAAGGCCTACAATTGAATGGCGGACTGTGTGGACTATTCAGGAAGAAAAGAGAGTTTTCCGGCTCGTCGGGGCGTCGTGACATTTGTGTTAAGCGGGGCTGAGGGAGACCCATTCATAAAAGCTCACCAACCAAGCTTCTATTTGTTTGAAAACTTGTTGTGTATAAAAATTAACTAAGTTTGTTGAAAATTGTAAATCTTGCTCTACGCTCTGCGTGGATGTTTTTGTGGTTGCTTCAATATTTAGCGAGTAGATTAAGAGTTAAATCATTCTTAACTCATAATCTACAAACCAATCGATTACATCCAAGAAAAACAACAACAAAAACTAAGTAACAGTGTGTTAAATAAAAACAGTGATATAAGAAATGCAAACTATCAGTAACGTCTGTGGTTTGGGCTGAACACGAGCTGTCAACGAAGAAAAAGAGCATGCCGCCGGAGTTCCGGCCCGGAGTATGTTGTTTTTTCTAATGGGGCTGCAAGGACACGCTTACGGCGCCACCTGTTGCGCGGGTCACGTGACTTTTTTGCTCCAAGGACGCGCGCCTCCTTCGCTCATTCATGGGCGGCCGCCCCCGCTCCTTGCGGGGGTTAGACATTTTTTATTCCCCCACATGAACCCCGAGGGCTTTCACCTACGTTTTCGAGGTCACGGCGGGATATTCCAGTGTTTTGTTTGTCGTTTTGCTGCGCCTCAACTTTGTTTAGGATTTGCGGATTCTCCTTCACTGGGTTGGTGGTTGTGGGCCGTTGATTTACACCCTGTATATCACACCGATTGTAGTATCTGAATGTTGACTTGAGTTGGTATCGTGCCCGTAACTAATCTTGTTCTTAAATTTTATATTCGTTAAGACGATTAGTTACAAATTGTAATTCTAAATTTGTCTGTTGATGTGATGTGAAACTGTGAGAAAAATATTTCGTCTCGGAAATGTTTTATTGGAACCAGAAAATTTTATACCCAGTAAATTTAGAATAACCAACAGTTCTTAAACATAAAACGAGTTTTAATGTGTTAGCATTTCATACTTAGTTAAACATTTATGAGCTTTTCGCAACGATTTTATATGGAGAGTTCTATTGAGTAAGCCACATATTAGATTTTGATTATAGACTGAGGTAACATTTTTTAGTTAGATTTTAATTAAATATTAATACCAAGTGGATTATTCTACTATGTGATAGTTATCGATAAAACTGTTGCCAGGAAAGGGTTGATAATAACCTGGAATGAGGAAAGTTTGTTAAAAATTGGGGATTAATCATATAAATCCTTTTTCGGCGGAGCCAGGCGTAAAACTGGACAGATTTTCTCGAGAGATCATCGACGAGGTTTTTAAAGAATTTTTCTTCATTACAGCCACTATTATTAGAATTAACCAGATTCTAATTAAACCCCGTCCTGATAGTGCACCGTGGAGCTGTAGACTGCGTAATTTACATTAATCCAATAATTGCATGGAGGTTTCCTAGTTAGAAATTCAAATGAGATGATGTACTGTGGGGGGAGGGGGCGGTCTTTAGGGAGGAGGCGAGGAAACGGTGCGGATAACCTGCGATTATCTGATCTACACACACCATTATCGCAGTTTTTCAACCGAAATCTTGAACTGCTTGTAACTTTAACAGTGTAATTTTGTTCCGTGCACAAATAGTATAATGGTTGAGGTAAGGTTTTTTGGTGCCTTCTTAAAATTTAAGCGCTTTAATTTAGGAAATGTATGTTAAGTATAATTACTTTTTAGTAAAACAAATTGTTTTTCTGTTCAAATTTCAAATATTTTTGTATATTTAACAAATGTTTGCCAAGACGTTAGGAAATCTGAAAGAACGTGTGATCGAATTAATGAATTTAATATCTATTCTTTTTTTATTTTATTTGGTAACTAGTGGAACTCAACGCCGTGCTTTGTCTTAATACCAAGTGAGAATCGAAAATAGTCGCAATTATAATAATTGATTTGTTTCCCTGTTATAACTAGAAATATGATATTGTTACGAACAGCTCCAACGCAATGACTAAACCAAAACGGGCGCTCTTCCTAAATAGTCTTCTTCGTTAGCGTGATCTTTTATAGATATTTTATAATTCATTTGATCATATTTAAGGCAGCGGTCACTTTAAATAGTACTTGAATACTATAATAACTTTCAAACCCTACTTCTCCAAACGCTTAAAATTACATACAATAATTCCAGTTTTAGTATAATTAAGATATATCTAATACATATATACATTATAGACGACAATAGTACGAATTATAGTAGCTGTAACGGAGGGACTTGATTAATTAAATTGTTATGGTAATAAGCGTCGGGGATTTTTGGTCGATGCGTAGTCTGAGCTGGTCGTGTTTATTCGAAGTCCTACAAGATGACGGAACCTAAAACATTGTTTAGAAACTGTTTTAGAATTAAAACTATTATTTTGATCGTAAACTACATATAGAAATTATTTTGTATTATTAACATTGGTAATTTTTGTCATAAATTTCATGATATTAACAGATTCTTCTTTGCTGTTAAAGTATTAAATAATATTTAGGGTTCTTAGCAATAACTTCGCATATTTGTGAATAAAATTACTAAATCGTATTAAATATTAAATAGCTAAGTTACAAATTCAATTTCCTATATTGAGTATTTCAATACAGTTTGGCCGATTATAACGCCGTGGCTTAATTTTGCTCGTAGTAAATCATTTCATTATCCCAGTTTTTGTCTATTTAAGAAGCGGGCATTAAATGTTATAGATATCGTTCGAAAATTTTAACACACACATAAAAGGGTAGAAAGAATCAAGTGTCAAGATATTTCGTTTTCCAAATTCATGATATTGTGGCAGAACTCACTCGAGCAACTCGAGCACCGTTATAACATACTGATGAAATAGAAAATATTTCATTCCCTTAAAGGTACCTAACCCTAACCATCGCGTTACAGTCAAACTCAGTCGCACAGCACAAAGATGCGAAAGAAAAGTTAAAATGTGTAAGGTCGGTTTTGATAACCCGCTCTCAATCTCGAGAGAGATCTTGAGCCCAAGTATGTATACTCAGTGGAAATCACGAATCTGCACTTTGAAGCTTTCTTACAAATAATAGGGTATTATAGTTATTTCCTGTACAACACAATAAGAAAATGGCCGACATATCGGAATTTGTAACACTTGCGGTTTTGCCATCAATAATTAGTAAATTGTTTTTTAGTATGTACCTATTAGTATATACATTGTGTGTAATAATTGTGTTATTTCATATACAATATCAATATTTTATTTATAATATAAGCTTTGTCATTTGTTGTGGATAACTGTTATTTATAAATTCAATATTTTATGATATGGTTGTTAGAATTTATTATTAACAAAGTCGTTGTACACTAACATCGTTAGTTTGTATGTAAGTGTAGAGTTATTTTCATAATAATCAAAATATAAAAAAAAAGATCAAATTAATTTCCATTATATTTTATCTAGTTTTACATTCAATCAGTAGTAATCAGCAAGCATTTTATATAGAGACATTATAAAATGCGACTATAGCTAAATTAAAATTTAACAAACAACCAAAATACATGAAATTGTCCTATTAAAATTTATAGGGTAACCGTACCGATGATTGACCGTCTAACCGAAACGCAAGGAACAGGGTGGAATGAGGCGACGTCGACGCCTTAGTAATTTCCGAAATCGCTTGTCGACAATCAGCCTAGTGGTGCGCTCTGCAAAACGAACGAATAATTAGATCTCGATCCTTATCTAATAGTCATGATTGTCGCTTGTTTTCACTGCTTTTATGTTCGTCTGAGCCGAAAATGGTGCAATTCTTGATAAGTCGCCCGTTTTTTCAGCTTTATTTTTGAGTCCCATACGAAAAATGTTACGTTCATAAGAATTATAGTCGACATTTTTTATTTATTCTGTCGTAGCTTTGAGTATGTATAGCTATTAATTGTTGTTGTAAGTTAAGAATATCGATATTTTTAAATTAAATTTATAGTATAATATGCTAAATATAAAACGTTATTTAACAATTAGTTACATCAGTTATTTTGTATCTTTGTTGAATTCAGATAGTACTAGACTATAGGAAAATTATAAAAAACCAAGAAGACAAGGTAGTTTTGTTCTAGTGATGGTAATACCCGTAATCACTGTCGGCAGTCGACTAGTGATGCAAATGCATGCGATGAAAATTGAATAATTAGATCCCGATCTTTATCTGATTGTAATCCCTTTTTCCCGTATCGTTGATGCCGTCAAATACTGTTTTACGAGATCGTGTAAATTTTTGGAAAGTATGAAGAATTTTAAATGTTTTTAGATTTTACTTCTAGAATATCAAAATCTCGTAGATATTAAAATATTTTTTACACCTTTTGTAGATATAGTTATAAAAATAATCTAAAAGGAATACCGATAAAAGACTACTACTTTATATTATCAATGAATTAATCATAGTATTTATATTTTATTAGTTTTTTAGACTAAATAAAAAAGAAAGACGTTCGTGCTTTGGTGTTTATCGTTGTATTATTCGATACATCAAGTATAAGCCGTCCGTCGACACCAGGCAATCAGAAATATAATTAGATTGAGGCCGACGCCTAATTGTGATAGTCTCAAGTTGCGAGCCCCTAGATACCGGCCGAGCTAGGCGCATTGACAAAATCAATAGTTGACCTATCGTATGACCCTTAAGGACAACAGACAACACTTTTATTAAAAATTGGACTAAAATAACAATCATTTATATTAATTAATGATATATGTGAAAAATTCAATAATTTTGGAGAAAAAATCGTAAGTAACTAAGAGTAATTTAGAGAGTTTTCAAACTTAGGTAGCGACATAATATAAAATTGGTAGTGGAAGTTCGTTATTCCATAATACAATGCTATGGCCTCCCATAAAAGTCAGCCGTTAAACAAGATAGGCGGCCCCGAACCGATAACTGTTCTTTCAACCGCTAATCACCCCATGAATCCAGGGAACCTACGGACAGTCCGTCATAATTCCGAACTTCAAAAGTAATACCATCAACTCGGTGTTAACTTAATTTGAGTCACTTTAACAAGTCCAATTAAAGGAATTTGTGTTTCTCTTATCTTCAATATAACATTGAGCATAATTTCAAATTATATTTCAAACTTTCCGATAATGAAGGGTGGTGGGAGAGGGTTGGGGCGGGCGGGTGCGGCACTTCGCTTATTTCATTAGTTACATAAATTCTGCTATTGAGGATGGCTGGCAGAAAGGGGACGGTTTACCCTTATTACTTGAGTCTCCTTATCAATACAATTATTAATATAATAATATTATTATTGTAATAATTTCAGAGCGAAGTGGAAAGAGGAGTCGTAGCTTAACTTTGCCAGCAATAAAGGGTGGCGAGAGATAATGGAATGGAAAACAGTTTGAAGTTTTATTGGAAAATTGGTACTTACTAATTGGTAGCATTATCGATCTATTAGCGACTTGAAGCGGATGAACTAAATACGTATTTATTTTTAATTTTCTGAACTGCAAGATGGCTACGAGACGTTAGAATCAATACGTAGATTCACTCTGGGTACTGTCTTTTTCAATTTCTTGGTTGTCTCAAACACTATCGAAAGAAAAAAATATATTTACCTACATTAAAATAAGCACAAAACATAAATGAGTTTTTATTGGGATATTATACGGCGTTTCTATTTAGAAATTAATTATACGTTATTATACAATTTGGTCTTACTAATTTTACTTTTCTCTCAATAGTAAAATTCGGTCAAACGGCCACCATTACCTTAAATAATGCTAAATAATATAACCGAAACTTAGTTACGTATCTTATAACATTTAATATGATATCAGCATCGTGATCTAATGAAACCTCTCATATATAGAAATTGAAACTAGGTTGAAGGTAATCCGGTCCCGGGTGGCCCATAAGTATAGCCATAATTCCTGAGGGCCACGTCTCATTATAACACTAATACAAGACTCATCCCGAAGTTACGGTGAATACATTAAAGGGTTCAATCCTTACTGATGAGACATCGGTCGGGTGGGGTGCCTCCCCCCCCCAAGCCGGGGTCGCTCCGGGCACTGGCCTGGCCAGGGGGAAATAAGGCAGGCATTATAGGAGATAGCGTTCATTTACATTGTCCAATAACTCCAAGTAGTGTCCGAGCGAATATTAGTTTATGGCATGCGGTGTTTCTCGCCGCCACGTAACAGTATATACTATACAGTTCTATAATAAACTACGACCGAATTGGAAGTTGTTGACGTTTTTTAACGAAACCCCCGAATAAATTCGAGTCCGTAATTAATTCGATTTGGTTTTAATTAACGGAACGCCAATTTCAATACGGAAAAAAATTAAAGTCTCCAAAGACTTTCCGATTGCAAAACGTCGGAAAATTTTGTTGGAGTTTAGAGAAAGAGGTCAAGATTGATTATTTATTTTGAAATTGGGTTTTGGTTTGGGCAGTGCCTGGCAGTAGCTAGATAATAAGACGGGGCAACGTACGCACTGACGGAAATATACGACGTTAGTATCAGAGAGTGGCATGCAGAGGACGTGCCTCCACGTTGCGAAACAGGGTTGGAATATTTCAAGTTTTGTCCTATATCCTGTCGTGGCTACACAATGTTATTATGTTTCAAGTATACTCGAATAATTATTATTTTTATAAAGTATAAAAAATATATATTAAGGATCTAAATTAATGCCAGAGGTTGCACAGGGGCACAAGGTGTAACTGTAAACGTGACAGGTTGCGGGTTCAATTCCCCTTCGAGAAAATGAAATCTTTAATATTTTAATTCCTTCGCTCTGGTGTTGAGGCAAAGCGCGGCGTTGAGTTCCTCTACTCAACACGCAGATAACGTAAGCCTTCAGAATTCGGCAGAAAGTGGGGAGCGGATTGTGATAGAACTAGGCTTCCTCTGCCTACCCTAGTAAATACTAATACATTTTAAATTATCATTTTAAACATTACTTTTACTTATGTAAAAAAACAATATATAGAGTCAAACATTTAATATCTAAGAAAATCAAAACCGAAGCAATACTACTACTCAGAATAACACAAATCCACCAACCCTAGCACCAGCCCATGCCCATATAAATACCCAGAATCAAGATGCACCTATATATAAACACACACGCACGTCGCACAGTCTTCCTTCACAACCGTACAAAGGCTAGGCTTTATTCTCATTCGGTACGGAGATCCACTATCCTAATTATTGAGAGGCCAGCAGCAAGACTCGGGAGGCTATTGTTTGAGAAAGGTAATATTATTATCGTGAATTCCAGTTTTGGATAAAGCATTAACACGTTGCAGGTGTAGGTTCTAATATTGTTGTGAAGGAAGTCAGCCTCTGATCTGAATGGGTCTGTGGTTAAGAAAATGTAATTGAATGGGTGGGGACACCTTTTGGGTATAGTGGTGTAGAGGTGCTGTTGCTATACAAATTGGTTGTAACTTCGAATTTAAACAGTATTACCTATATGAAACTAACTCTTGAAAATAGACACAAAGCTTTTTTTTATTAGACTATATTTTTAAGCTATTTTTTATTAGACTATGTTTTTAAAACAATTATTATCTAAGCATTATTTGTAGCTTTTACATCAATTAATACAATAAATAGTTTTTTAAGGAGTAAATACACTTATAATACCAAATTAATTGGAGAAACCATCGATTTTACTATTTTAAGCAGATTGCCGCTTAAAAATAGTAAATCTATGTGGTACGAGTGGGCAGTAACATTTTGTAAAACGCCTACACGTCAAACGCTTGTCATTTGCTGACGTTAATCAAAATCGTAATATATTTTTTAAAATATTATGTACTTATGAAATCTATGGAGAAAAAAAACTATAGAGATATTTCATTGGTTTAAATAAAAAATGATATGTGCAAACATACATACATATATATACTAATTATATTTTTTTAGGTCGTATTGGCGCAGGAGCACAAAGGTGTGACTATAACGCGACGGTTGTTAGTTCAATCTCCACTCGGGGAAATGAATTATTATTTTTTAATATTTTCATTTTTTCGCTCTGGCCAGCAAAAAGCTCGGCCTTGAGTTCGCATCTAAATACACAATGCCTCGAAAAATTCGGTGGAATCTGGGGACCGAGTTTTAACACTAGGTCCTTCTTTCTATTATGCTATATGTGGGATACAGCGAGCGAGATTTTTAAACGTGCAAACGATCTTTCATTTGATTTATCTTCGCAGAGGAGATGGATAATTGAAACATAAGTTAGACACGAACAAAAACAAATGCCACACAATTTTCGCAGTCGATCATAATTCTATCGTAGGACGTCGTCTAAGCATAAATTCATACGTGGCCGCACGCACGCATCGTACCGTCAAATAAACTGGCAGTTTAATCAAAGCCATTAGACAAGTGAGCCAAACACCGTCAACCGACGTAAGCTGACCCGTGAAAGTTAGCCCGGCTTAAAGTAACGATAGAAACGTGGAGGGCTCTAATAGATGGTGGGTGGCGTAGCTGATGCCTTTAACGCCCTGCTGGCCGGTGACCAACGCCAGGAGGCGGGAGGCCATGCGTTCCTAATAAAGATGGCGGAAACAACATGGCCGTTTTGGCGGAGAAATTTGGAGGAATTATGAGAAAACGTGTAGCTCAGCTTCTAAGCTAGATTTTGAGCTACCCGACCGTGTAGCCTATACGAGACATGGCAACGGTTTACACGTTATACTGTACAAATAACAATAAATATGTATAGTTTCACTAGGTTTCACAAGAAATATCAATTTATTTAGTCCCCAAATATTAATTTAATACAGAATATTTAATTAAAGATGTAATCACACTGTACTGCTAACTAAGCCGAACCCAAACAGCATTTATCAAATACGTCCCATACACAACATCACATTGGCCGATACAAACCCATAATGAGAGGCCACCGCGTGTATAACTTGCCCCGGCCTCCCCTTAAATTATTCAGGAGAGAGTAATCTTATTACATTTACATATTAATCAACGGATTTTAATTATCCACCTTCCCCACCGCGCCTTGATAATTTGCCTTCAAAATGCGACTCGCCCCGGTTAAGGACCTATGCAGACTTCAGTTAAGACACTCGAACTCGCTATAGACTATATACATGTTTGATACACATTCAATATTCCACTACTGTTGTATGGATTATAAAGAGAAAATTAATATATTCTTCTTAATTATGAATATATTTCACATAATCATTACCATAATGCTTTTCAGTTTCGTATATTAAATGTTCTTAGAGGAATGAGAAATGTAGAGAATAAGAAGGGCGTGTGAAAAATACAGTAGTATCTAATATACGAGTATTTAGTGACAAAATTAGGTCTTATTTGGTTAACTTGAAAATTATTTGAAATTTAAAACCTATTGTTTATTATAAAAACATATTTTTTTTTAATTATTAACAAGAAAATGGTTAATAATATTTTAATATAATATTTAATTTTTAATCTGGTGTCTACGCAACCCCTAAAGACGTATTTGCGATATAACTTTCCTTGATAGTTTATTTGAATTAACAATTCTATGTTCAAAACTAGTTATAAATTATGAATGAATTATTCATTTGTAATTAAACTTACGGTTACGATTTTCCCGAACCCCAAAACTTACCTGAAACAAAATAAATAATTGATTAGTATATATAAAATTAATTCTTACATTTATTTTAGTATTTACGGAAATAGTCTAGCTAGGTACTATAGCTCGTAAGCCCCTGCTCGTTTTGATATTGTTTTTGTTTCAAATACTATAAAATGATAATCCAATCAAAACTAAGTCAACATTAATGGTCCATAATGGGCGAGGAATGCAGAATTGAGTGACAAGTTACTAAGTTGTAGGTGTTACCTATACAACCTATATATGGAAAGAAAAATATTTCTACATCTTTTAAGATTGTTACTACATTTTAAAAAAACTTTTAAAAAAGTGCATATCTTAAACATATAAATACAAAGTAAAAGGAACAAACAGAAGTGCAAGTTTAATCAGCCAGCTCATTTGTATGACGGTGGAGGCAACGCATTACGCACAGAACGACCGCTGGGCGGGTACTGTATAACATTGATATATTATACGGCTACCAGCCTCCAGGCACTTAGTAAGTTGATGCAAATGAAAAGGATATTTTAAAAATTAATCAGTTTTTTTTTGTATTAACTTAAAGATGTAAGTAATTAAAGAAGGGATCTTTTCCGTTGTTGCTCAGAACTAAGTAATATGATGAAAATATTAAATTTGCGGTATAATTTTAACAATAAATTTTTTTTTATAAATGTAACTATTGTTGGTGCTTAAATAAATCCTACCGGCATTTAGTGAAGCCTACGTATCCAAATTATAATTAACATGTAATTAATTATTCAAATATACTTTAAAAATATATATATAATTTAAAAACGAATTATATTTAGATCAAATGAGTCAAGCATTGTATTTAAAAATAATGTATATTAACTGTACAGTTTATACAGTGAGTTCTGTCAAAATAACGGTCCTCAAATTCTGAAATCTTTCAAAGACGCAAAATATTTTCTTACTAAGCGTCTGATATATTTATAAAATAAAATTAACGATAAACGCTGGATGCACGCACAAAAACGCGTGACTCATTGTCACGTTCCGCCTGAGCCGAGTGTGCAAGCGAGAGCGCAAAACTAACGATGGAGAGGCTGTCTAAGCGTTCGACTTGTGAGTTGTGACGCATCTATCCATTTAAAGTTACTTGTATTTAAATAGCACATTGTTCTTACATCTAATTAATCTGTATAATTTAAGTAAAAAAAAATAATTAACGAGTGCAAATAAATTTTAATTTATTAAAAAAAGAACAATTAACTCCTTCTTTGTATTATGCAAAATAATAATACTTCAATGATAATAGTTCAATTTAATTTATAAATCTATACAATTTTTCATTAATGTTTTTTTATGTATAATTACCGTTCGTAAATCGACTTTACAGCCAGTTAGTTTATACTTTACATATATTTGTGTATAATAAAAGCAGATATTAAAACTACTTATATTTTTATAATCTGTGCTATATTCAAATATGAGTGACGTTAACAATGAAATAACAGCCTTGAAATGCTTTTATCGTGGTCATTTCAGTATTATTATATAAATGCGGTAATAAAATAAGTCTAGACTAAGCTTTGACTCACTTAGCTCTAACAAAGTTTTCGAATTATGCAGAACTATTAAAACTCTTCTTTTATTGCAATATAATGTGTTGACGTGGCCCGGTTGTATATTAAATGTACTATTTATGTTTAGATTTTTTTCTTCGTTGTATAATATTATAAAATAATTCATGTAAATCCGTATCCTTATTTCTTTGTTTTTCATCATGTCTTCTATTAATACTAATAATAAAAAAAAATTGATACGTGATGTTGTCTTAAGGAATTGGAACCTTTTATCCATCACAACGAGGTCGTGGTCAGATTCGAAATTCAAAAACGTAGTGATGTGCCAAAATGTTCTTTCATTATATAATTTACAATTTGCAGCCTGCAACCTCGTTAACCTCTAATATAAAAAGGTCAAATCTTTTTATCGTTCTCGTATAATTTATTAAAATCGTCTCATAATGCTTCCCTACACTCTCCAAGGAAACACACGTCAAATTTCCTCGAGAGGAAAATAAACCTACGACCTGTCGCGTTTGTGCCTCGATCCTAAGAGTTTAATATAAAGTAAATAGAAAATATAAAATATGAAATACTTCACTCCCCCTATTGAGAATCGAACCCATATATAAATATCAATAAAAGATACTTCTCATATCCATATCAAATTCAATGGTAAATTCGGCACAAGCTGTTTAATAATAAATCATAAATATTTAATAGTTCATTGTAAATATTTTTTGCTAATTTCACTAACTACATTGGCATTTACGATAAGTTATGTAATTACAATTTTTTAATATTAATTAAATTGCAATTATTATTGTAACTAGAAAAACTTAGAAAACTAAACAATTATTTATAACCATATATAGAACTTGTTGGCTCGTGTTCATAGAATATTAAAAATACAAATGTTATAAGAAGTGTTAATAAGATGCGAGTACTTCTAAGGCAAATGTTCAAGTTAAAATGTCATTTTTATTATTAATACATGTAAAATATAAAAAAATCGAATTCCATACTAATTCCATATTTGGTTTTAAGATCCAAGAACAATGAGTCATTAGGAGGTATTTTAATACATAGGACTGCTTACTTAGATACTTAACATATTTTTTTAAATTAATTATCAATTTAAAACGTTAAGGTGCGAAAAAATATAAAATATAACTACATCCGAGCACTACTAATCCATAATATTAGCTAGCAGCTTGGAATCGAATCCACAACCTGACGCGAAACCTTAAGTCAAACCGTTTATGTCACTTATGTACATCTATTTATTTTAGTATAAGAGAATATTATCTTAATTTTAATATTGATTAATGCATACGATCTGTAAAATTGGTAAAACAGTTATCCTCTACCTTTTTAAATGTCATACACCTTATTATCTTAAGAAGGTAGCTTTTGTTTGTGAATGCCGACGAAATGCTTAAGAGATTTGCAATTGTTAAGTTCTGTATTATTTACATACATTTATTTTTAGGTTTACGCATCCCGCACATGGCAGGCAAGGCAGAGGGATCCTGGGAAGCTAATGTTAAGATACTTCGTTACCCATTACGATATTTCTAATCCCCACTTTCCGTCAAATTCTTAAGGCGCTTTGCCTGGTTACCAGAGTAAAGAAATTAAAATATTAACTTTTTCATTAGCTATTCAAGTATTTCATTCAAGTGAGAATCGATTCCATAACCGTCCCGTCCACAATTTCACGCTTGGGCCCCTGCACCATGACAGCCACACACATTATCTTAAGTATGTATCTTAATTAGGGTTTTTAATTTGTAATATATATTAATAAAATAATTTGGTGACAGGTAATAGTAAATAGTAATAGAAAGCTAAAGGTCCGTGACGTAGCGGATAAGCTCGAAGAGCTTCGAAGAATAAAGTTAAAGATAAGTTATGCCAAAACGTGACAAAATATGTAAATTAATTGATATGAGGACCAATGGACCTTAGTCCACGAATAATGTTAAATATCATGCAAAGTGAAAAAGCTTGAGTTGGAAGGTAGACTCTATCATACACCTGGATTAACGCCAGGTAAAAGAGGGTAATAAGAAACTAAATACTACTATCAGTAACGCCTTTCACACCCAAAGGAACCCTAAAAACGTCTCCCGTGTCCCACATAATTAAAGTTAAGAACATATTAAGTCAATAAATTATGTATACAAGTGCGCTGATCAGACGGAGATATAAATTATATTTTAATTAACAAAAACAGGTTTAAGCACACGGCCGCGTTTAGTTTGGTTAATTAAGCGAAAATTATCTTTGAAAATACTCAAAAACTTATTACTTTACTTATATTTTATTACGAAATACGTACATACATACAATCGTACATTTAATGAGAGTGTAATAAGTGTAAAATAATAATTTGAATGTGAATCGTGTTAGCGTTTTTGATAAAACGTAAGAAAAAAATAAACGAGAATATGATTAATTAATTTTGTAGTTTTTAGGTTGGTACTTACATTTTATTAATAATGCAGTATGATGAAATACCTATTTTAATATGTTCACAATATTTTTTAGTTAAAATAAGATAAATATCTTTTTACTTACCTATCTATTATTCTTAATAATGAGGAATGGTAATAGGTATGAAATAATGCTTCAAAGTCCGTTACAGTAAAGTTTTTACGTATACAAATACACTAGTTTTTGTTTCATTAAAAAAAACCAAGTAGTTATGATTTTACAGGCATTTGAAGTTTGCAAAAATTTCAAATGCCGCTAACAGTCCCGCGG
>JAKRZM010000543.1:1012139-1094217 GCA_036379175.1 Heliconius cydno galanthus
CTTTTTTTTCTCATATTTGTAATATTTTCGATATATACCAATATATTAAAATACTTATTAATTTGACATGCAATTTATTCCGCCATGTTTATAACAACCACCGTTGCTAAGCAACGATTTGTAAAGTTTGTTGTTAGAAAACGTCACCCAAAATGAGCTTGCTTAACGTATCTCTCTATTGAAAACTGAAAATAATTTCATAAATATATTTAATAAATATTCGTATAGTTCAAGCGGGCGTAGCCGCGTTCGGGTCCACTAGTCAATAAATAAATAAAAAGAAAGACAGAGGTAGGTTAATATAGATTAAAGAAAGATAGATATCAATTAAAAAAAAAATAGATTAAACCTGTATATTGATTGAGTCCAAACACCTCTATATAGACGATATAAGTAGTAAGGCATTGTATTGAACAAAATTTCAAACTTTTTGTATAAAAATACAAAGGTGTTTAGTGTTACCGTAGTTTTTTATTTATACGCACCGTTATAAGCACTTGTAAAAAAATATAAAATAGTTTAGAATAGTATTTTTTTTTTAATTTTCAGCTCTAGTTATAGTAAACTACTAATTTATACTAGACTATTACGTTTATTGAAAAGAAATCGATCCAAAAGAAGAAATAATACACATCAAGAGCTCGAGACTCAGAAGAACCTAAAATTAAAACATCTAGCATTAAAATGATACAGTAATGAATCATTCTACTTCGAAAGTTTCTAAATTACATAATTTTTATTATAGCATTCACCATACATTGACTTACTAATACAAGTCGAGTGCTCGTCACTCTCTAGCGAGCGCGTAATTTATAACGCGCATACATAAAAAGGGTTATTATACGATAGCGACAATAGTAAACTAACATAACTTTACGATCGCGGCTCGCATATATATTTAAGTAGAGTCCAAATGATATTATCTTTCGTTTCGGAATGATTTCTTTGTACGTCTCTAATTACAACTTACGTTTTAATTATATAGGAGGGTGCAAAAGTATAGCAGCCTGAGGCGGGAAGAGAACGGAAGCTAGTATCTTGTAATGACTACTATTGGTAATTTCTTTATTAAAAGATTTTTGTTTTCTTTAAAATTAGTTAAGAAAAGTTTAATATATTTTTTTCTTAATATATATTTATATAAATATACATATGAATTTATTATTTATATGTATTAAAATAACATATTATTACGCCCCCAAGACTAACGCTCGGTCTCACGGACCTCCTTATCATTAGCCGTCGCCGCTTAATAATCGTATTGGTGATATTTATTGCTTTAGCTGGCTAATTATCAGGAATTTTGATACTTGAGTTATTGGTCCGCTCGAGTTTATTTGAAGTACAAATTGTGGTTTAGAAAGTACAGCCTGTATAAGGGAATAGCGGATGGTGCGCCAGTTTTTAATTATAGGTTCTGAAATCAATAATTATTTTGTTATTTAATATTATAATAACTGTGTTGATAATAAGATATATCTTAATTATGTTGTTACATTTAAAACAATTTATTTGTGACTTAGATTTCTTTGAAGTATTAGTTATTTACTCATTTAGATTTTTAATAAATATACAAATAAATTTAAGGATTTTCTTAATATTACTTTATACAAGTAATAGAATGTATCAAAATATTTGTATTCATACAAGTTTAGATAGAAATAAAGCTCTCATTTCGTGCAAAAGAATGGTGAACAAGCGAATTAAGCAAGATCAAGTACCCTCACCGCTCGCGAGGGACGAAAAAACCCCCCGGAGTCGAACAAAATTTTTATTTTACACAGAATTTAATTTCCGGCGCTCACGTGTCACGAGCCTCAAAAACTATTGCGCATCGCTCAGACGGTAATACAAAGCAATCTAAATTGGAAAATAGGCAATGCGCAGTGTGTGCTTACCAAAAACGACCATTCTGAATGCGACGCGATTAAAAAAAGAAGTCCGATGCCGATCGCGCCGCGGGGGGAGTCCCCGTCCCCACTACCCCCCTTTTTTCCTATTTTTTTCTTTTTTTCGGGAGGTGGGCGAAGCACGGGTGCATGCAGCCAGTGCCCACCTTTGTTTCGCATAAACAAATTAATTTCGGCCGCTGTTTTTGATGCCTAATTCGTCGGGTGATCGTGAGCCAACAATGCGGAATAAACCACAATTATAGGGCTGAATTAACTTCTATACCCATTTTAAATCTCACATCTAGCGAAAAAACCCTCATGATTCATGTGAGATTGGCAATTATTTTGGAGCAATCTCGCTAGATTCGTGGCCGAGTTTCTTTCAATATCTCTATTTTAATAAAAAATACTACTAGGCCTCTTTACGTACGTACCTAGACTCACAGAATACAGAGAAGTTAATACAAAATTAACATTATTTAACAATAAACATTCCAATAAACCATATGAACTATGCCCAATTTACGTCGGACAGTACAAAAGCCGCGAAAAATATGATACTGATTGAATCAGGTGATAATCAGGTACTTCGGGCACACGTCGCAGCGGGCACCAGCGCCACCACTCATTAAGGGGGCGCCGGGCGGCAGGACAATGCATGTTTGTACTGCTTTTTGCCCATTTTTTTCATTATTTCATTTCATTTCTCCCACCGCCCACACATCCGCGCTCGCGATTGTGCCTCCGTTTTTTTTATAATTCGTTACCTTTTTTATCGGCCGTTCCATTTTCAGAGGATGGGCTGGGTGCCCCGCGCAAACGGGCGGGCGGAACGCCGCCCGTAGAACGCTTAAAACTTGATTTATAAGCAAATATCGTCTATAAATATATAAAAATATAGTAGTAAAATGTCAATTAAATAACGCATTTATAAAGAACTTTACAAGAAAATAAAATTTTCTAATAAAAAAATCGCAATATCCAAAAACTTCACAAAATTTCTAATAGTCTTAGCAAAAGATAAATAAAAACCATACCCAAAATGAATACTCTATAAAAAAACAAACAAAAACCACATTTATTAAAACAACCACCAGCATATATTAATATTAAACCAAACTAAAACCCACCACTCACATTTTCATTTCTAAACGTACGTCTAAGCCGACCTGATTATTGCCTTATTGGGTGCACTGATAGGTGACAAGCCATTATCTCTTCCTCGATGAGATCTATTGATTCGAACTCGTTTTATTCGTGAGATGTTCCTACCGTACGTTCGTTGTTTGTACTTTATATCAAACTTTACTATTTGTACTATTTCATTTTCAATTGGATAATATAAAAAAAGCATTATGAATCAATGTACCTATGCATATTGTAGATTAGCTTTCAGTTAGATACGAGTACATGCATTTGTTTGTGTTTCTAATGTATTTTTTTTGTGTTTGTTTTGTTTAGAATATATGAATGTATGTTTATATTATGGGTACATATTCTATTTATTTCGCAACAATATTATGTTGTAAAGAGTTACTTCGATGGTTGTTAGTTCAAATACAAAATGTACCTAAATAGATACGAACTTAATAAATACGAACAGACCTGTTATCAGTAAAAATCGTTTAAAAAGGATAAATTTCAAATTCATTAAATTTTAAAACAAAAAGGATTTTATTGTGTAAAGAAAAAAAATTGGAAATATAATAAAGATCTATTTTTTTAGGTTCACGCTGTATCCCGTACAGTAAATCATTATAAAAAAAATAGAGTTCAAGTTATTTAATTATATTGTAATAATGTACATTTTATTATTACTTATTTATTTGTAACGATTACTTTTGAAAACGTAATTAGTTTTTAAAATATATTATTATTATATATTTTTATTAAACGATCAATAAAATATATAAATAATATCAAACAATCTCTAATGTAACCACGACAGGTTGTGGATTCGATTCCCACTGAGCGAAATTAAATATTATTTATTAATATTTTAATTTTCTTCGCTTTGATACCAAAGCAAAAAGTGCAGCGTTGACGTCCGCCGCTCAACACACTATGCCTATAAAAAATCAGCAGAAAGGAAACGGAGGAAACACTAGGTTACCTCTATCTACCGTTTAATATGCGGGATAAAAATGCGTGAAGTTCAAAAAAATCACCATATTTAGATAACCAAACAAGACCTACCTATCTTTATTGAATCTCAATCGCGTGTGTCATTACAAAGCGCAATCGAAAGGGTGGAACGTTAATTGAAAAGATCTCAACACCACAAACGATCTACGAGTATATACCAAGTACTAGTAAGTATGGAAAAATACCAATATTATATGAAATGTACGTGATACCGCATTTTAATAACAGTTACTTTCAATGTTTATTGCGAATTGTTTTATTATTAAGTGTACAAACAATTTGTTTGAATATCATTGGAGGGGGTATTGATTGTAGGAAATTGTTTTGTTTAGTTGTTTGTTTTTACTTGTCGTTATATCTGCAATAGTATATATAAGATTCCGTAAATATATAGATATGGAATCGCTCAATCAATTAAATTATATTGGATAAGGTCATAAGGATCTGCTGGGATTGAGCTAAAAAGAAGCTGAAATTGAAGCTAGAAAAAGCGGTTTGAGTAGTTTTGATAATTATTACCAGCAAGCATATACTTCTGTCCACATAATTTTTATATTCATAATTCAGTCCTGTATATAAAATAAAATAAGATAAAATATAAAATAACATACATTTTTATTAGTAATGAAAAAAGTTTGTCATTGTCTCCAATGATGCTACCTACCTATCCTATGTTTGAAATGAAAATTAAAAATTTGACAGAATAAACTTTTACAGAAGAAATAATTATTACTTTACTTTTTTAAAAATATTTGATTTCTTGACTAGTTGAAATAGAAATTAAAAACATAATTATAGTAACTTATATCCATTTTTATCTTTTGATCGCGTCCATATGATTACCTAACTAAAAACTTTACATACAAAACAAAAACAGCAACCACCATAGCAACAATGTAATTAAAACTAAATTCGGTCGCATTAGACTTAGAATCACGTGCTAATAGCAATGCTTGCAGCCGCGTCGCGAACCTGACAAATTACTTTGATCAATCACCGTCTCTGACCGGCCACTAGCATTTGTTACCCCCTAGATATAACGATTCTAACCCCTAATGCCGTATCATAGGGGTTATGCCGTACTAAAGTGGTAACAGTGAGTTTTGGGAGTTTTGAACTTTTTGATATATGTATGGTAGCTTTTTTTTGGTAATATTTTTTATATGGAAAAGTCAAAGTTAAGTATGTGAAATGTGTTATGTTGGAACTAATTTATTTTATTATATAAATTTAGTCGTTTGTCTGTTCTGTCCTACTAAAAACTATATATTAAAGATACAATTCATATAATTTTTTATAAGAATGGAGAACTTAGTAAAATTTCGTTTGTTTTGTTTTAACCTAACAACGAGAGCTAGGCAAACCGTATTAAGCACTAAGTGAGTGATTACACGGTATGTATGGCGACCGGCCAAACTAACTTATACTTGTACCTACCTATATAAAACTGCCGTGGCGCATTGGCGCAAACGACTAAACAACAGGTAGTGGGTTTGATTCCCATTGTTTTGATGATATAAAATAAATGCAGCCTTATTATAAAAAAAATGTGGTCTTTAAAAAAGTTTCTAACAACGCCATAACAATTCTCATGTGAGAAATTTACAACAATATTATTATTATAATCAAATTAGTAAGAAATATTTTTGAAAAAAATAAATAACTAAAGTTAAAAAAGTAATATCCAGATTAAATATATTTTGAACAAACTATACAACATATATTAAGCGTGCATTTTGCTACTAAAAGGCACGCAGTGGGGAATGGACACTCAATTGCGTTGTTCACCCTCCGCCATGAAAGATAACTCGTACGTTTAAAAAAAAGTATCAAAAAATGTAAGTAATTAACGTTTTTTTCTGCTATAGACAGCTTTGTTCGTACCTTAAGGGACGAATTGGGGACATAGTGTTGCCATATTTTTATGAAAAATATGGATTATATTATTATTTGTTTCAGAATATTTAATGATTTTAATGATTTTTTATTTATTGTTCTAAATCTATTAATTTTAGCGTACTACATTATAATTATTTTGTTGCCCTTATCAATATGAATTATAATATTAGTAAGTATTATTAGGATAACGCCTTTATGATAAGCCCGGAATCTCATGATTCGAAAGTCCAAGCTTAAAACTGTATGCTTTCAAAAAATCTTTTACCTATTTTTCCAAAATTACTATTGGACTCGTCACTCTAAATTAATTTTTAACAATGACTTTTATTTAACTACAATAGTGCCGAAGTTCATTAATTTTCTTTCTTTTGTCAATAAAAGCTTTAAAGAATTTTGGACAATAAATATTGAAATATTCATTACATGGTAATTTATAAAGTACTTTTTCTTTATGAAGAAACCGATACTTACGTACACTAGAGATACATTGAAGATAATTAAGGCTACAACCAAAAAAAGAATGAAAAAAACAAAATCTTCGAAACAACAGAACTATATTTTTAAAATTAATTAAAAACAATAAATATTTATACGTATATCATGATCATAATACGAATAATTCCAATTTGTCGTCTTTATAATAATAGGTAGACCTCCGTGCAAAACACGAGTGTGTATTGAATAGCCCCCAAACTATAGCCTCTCGGTTGAGCAAATCGTTAAAGTGCGCAACAGCAAGAGTCAATGGGTACAAAAAGAATTTATTTTCTGTCCGAAATACATTCGTAACATTAAAATACATAAAGCACTTGGCGTCACAAACAATCTGCGGCACGGCTAGAAATACCCAAACCGCGTAATGTACATGGAAAAGAATCGCCCCGACATTTTCACTATAAGTTTGTAAATTTACAAGGCAATTAAAATAAAAAATGGGATGCACCCCACCGCCACCCCTTTAATTATGATTTTTTGCATTTTTTAATGATAATAAATTTGCCGCGTTGCAGCGCGCTCATAACGTTAATTTTTTGTAGAATTTGATCACCTTGCCTTTGTGTCGCTTCTTTCTATTTAATATCGCACCTAGCAAATATTCCATTTATATTCGTTATTAGTGTGTTTTAATTTTCTAATTCTACCAATGTCGGATATACAACAATCATAAATTACGTATATACAGAATATATATGCAGCACTCCTTAAGCAGCTTCAACAAGTTTCGCGGAAGCGTTGGCGCAAGCCGAGCTGATGCTCTTCATACTACACGCTAAAGTAAACAGGCAGACAAATGTACACACGATACAATGGATGGATACGTATATGGATGGATGGGTGCGATAAAAACATTNTTCCAATTATATTCGTTATTAGATTTAACACGTACTTATATACAGAATATATATGCGGCAATCTCCTTAAGCAGCTTCAACAAGTTTCGCGGAAGCGTTGGCGCAAGCCGAGCTGATGCTCTTCATACTACACGCTAAAGTAAACAGGCAGACAAATGTACACACGATACAATGGATGGATACGTATATGGATGGATGGGTGCGATAAAAACATTGTGTACGGCATGTGCCACTCTGGCACTCGGCTTTGTACATAGCGCGAACTGCAAACTACTTACTATCTTTTGAAGGTAACGTCCATAAAAATCTATCTAAAAACGCAGCTAATTCATTGAATTTTACAAATTAACGATCCAGGTATTTGAAAGGAAACGCTGATTCCAATTGATACTGTATCGAAGAGGAAATCTCGCAAAAAAGCCCACCGGTTAATGAAAAAAACTACACGCAGTCAATATTTGATGAGAGCCAATTTAAATGTTCGTCCACTTGTAGACATCGCATAGTTCGCTGTAGCTGTATCGCACATGTGCCCCCCAGCCCCCCACAGCGCCCGCCGATTTCCCGAAAAAAAGAAAAACGAAGAAAAATAAACATGGCGGCGCCTCCGTGCGCGGGAAAAAATGCAGATATAATGCCAGTAATAATAATAATAATAGGCGATCGGCCGCCGGACCGCGCCGCCCGCCCCCACCCAATTTTCATTCAAATGTGCTTGCGTTTTTTTTCTTTTTTTACAATTTTTCCCGATATTTTTTCGGGATTTCCATTAGTAAAGCGTCTGTCGGTATAGTTGCGATGTCGAACTTCGATTACTGCTTAAAGGATTATGAAATCCAAGCGCGATAATTGCGCTTGTCGATAGACTTAACGATTTAAAGATGCAGAAATTTAAATAGGATCTTTGAAAAGAGGGATATTACTAAATGCACCTAATATTGCTCAAATAAATAAGACAAAGAAAGCAAAGAAAGTATATATAGGCTCTTCTTTTTCGCATTAGATCGATAGAAAAAAGCAAAAGAAATGAGAACGTTAATTCTAGTTCATTGATAACTCGATCTAAAGAATTGGCGCCAAAACAACAAGTACCTACGTACAGGAACGTTGGGAGCGCGCTTAGCACCTTGTATTTCGCTCCATGTATTTGTTTTGTTTTGATATTTCGGTTTTTTAAACTTATGCGATAGGGGTTGGGGGTCGGTCGGGTATCTTTATTTAAGGATTTATTTATTTTGTATTAGATTTTTAAATACTTTTATAAAACTAAGCATGTGACCTAATTTCATGGGAATGGAAGTGAATTATTCGGGATTTCTGGGCGAATGTATACATTCAGTAACTAAAAATTCCTCGCGTTTAAATTTTTAATGTTGACGAGAAAACAAAAAGTAAAGTTGGGTAGTGTACTGCGTCACGGCGTCACGGCGTCACGGCGACGCGGTGACAATGCGACATGTCACTCGATTCGAACCCGCAGTACCCACGGGCCGCGTTCAATAATTAACATAATGTACTTTTTCTCGTTTTTGCACTTCCCGTTTGACACTCCATCACTCATGGAAATTCCATTTTCAATGCCGCTATACGGGGGGAGGGCAGCGGGGTGGTCTTTGCATCCGCGCGATGGACATGGCGGTTTCGGGGGTAGGACGGGGTGGTCGAAAAAAAGATTGTTAAAAAGGCTGGCCCCCGCGACGGCGGTGTGTGTGCGTGCGGGTAAAAAAGCTCACTAATCGATACTATAGATTCTGAGGCAAGTAGGTTGCGCCGGTGCCTCGCCGATTGGTCGGTTTCGAAAAATTTTTTCCGGGAGCACTAACGAAGCGGTGGATGTTTAGTCTTTCGGCGCATTCGTGAGGACCTTTTGAGCCGACTCGTCTTTTTACCGCCCGAGCCTAACTCGACGGTCAACACTTGAAAATTAAGCGTGCATATTCGCACTTAACTTTGTCCTTGTTCGTACTCTTTCAGCCACGTGCTTGCGAAGAAAAACATCGGGGCCGTTTGTTTTGAGGATCTGTTGGGTGGTTTTGTTGGGCGTTCTTCTGATTTGGCGTTAAATTGAGTTCTGAGCTTTAATTTCTAACTGCTGCTTCAATTCATTCGATATTTCTTTTTTAGGTAGGCTTATAAACTATTTTTGCATATATTTCTCACGCTTGCCGTTCTTACTTTTCACATAACAAGGGAATTAAGAAACGGTAATTTGTATATAAACTTCATTAACAAAATGAAATAAGAACTTAATAAAAAATTTAAAACTGATGAAACTATCATTTTAAAAAACTCAATATACAACAGCACAAAGCCTATAAACTAAATGATCGGCGTATTCCTTTGACGTAGAACAGCATTGTCTGCCTATTTCACACTAAAGTGAGCCTCCGGTCGCACCCCGGCCTTCTTTTTGAGATCGTTTGTATCGCCCTTTTGCGGATTAACAGTGTTTTTATTACTTGTGACAGATTTTTTTTCTTATAGCTGAGAAGATTTTAAATCGTTGATATTTTTGATCTGGTTTCTAATTTGATTTGCTTATAATATTTTAGGCAGGATAGCAAGAAATGAGCGAAAACAATAAGGATCATTTCCTTTTTTCAATTTTGTCTAAAATTCGTATATAAGGTACATTTAAATATTTTATTCTAGTAGGACAGTACATATAAGATAAATTATAATATATATTTGTATACGTACTTTTCAGTTTAAATTTAAAGATACTTATTTCTCAAAAAATATTCCAGTTTTGAATCTAACACCTTTTTGATTTGTGACTCGCGGTGTTTTGTTCTGAAGTAAATTCCGTTCCGTTACTCATATCTAACACTAGCAATTTACGAAAAATATTTTATTATAACAATATTATATAAAGATTTTGCTGTTTCTCAATTATTAAAATTCTCCATAGAAAATGCAAAAAATACATTTAGATATATATTAAACGATAGTTTACATTCTATCGTCAAAACACTTTTAGAATGAATGTGAAAATAAACGAATTAGTTCTGCTATAATAATTGTCTAACAATTTTCTCAAGACGTAACAAAGAAATATAAACAATGCTTCTTAATAAAGTGAAGAGGCAGAATGTCAAGAGGCTTGACTCATTTACAAAAATAAAATTTGTCTTGAAATTTCGACCGTGACAATGTACCTACTTTAGATTTGTACTAAAATTTTACACGTATTTATGTTTCTTTTAGATGAGTTGGTAAAAATAATATTTTAACATACAAATGAATATTAACTAGATATTTTAGCTTCACAATCTTTTATAAATTTTCAGGTTTTGAGATAATTGAAATTTAACTAGTGATATATAAAATTTTTAGTATAATTTAACTTTACTTTAAATATTTTTTTCTCTTTTTTATTTCTCTGTACATACCGATTTTCTAAGAAAATATCCAAAATTATACAATGACTATTATTAAACTATACACTAGGTGTTGTAAGACAAAGCCTTCTCAAGTAATCTCCTGAAAAGCAGACAAGACTACTATTCTATTCTATACTATGAAAAGTCATAGTATAGAATAGAATAGTAGTCTTGTCTGCTCAAAGGAGCATTGTATACAAATAGTAAGGTTAAGTTTAGGACACCATAAAAAACATAGACTGCTAAATTTAACCTGACTAGTATCGTTCAGTAGTAATAATCAGTATAAAAAATACTTAAAACTCCCTTTTTGACAATACACAAGCTGTTTAACATACAAGTAGCTAGAAAAACATTCTAATATAACCATAAAAATTTAAAAGATTAGGCAAAAGTAGTAATAATGTGTAAGAGTAAAGAAATTAAGTTGAGACACTCATAAGAAAACTCTTTCTTTGTCACTTTCGTAATTTGAAATTACAAATATGATTAACACTTATAATTAAGTAGTGAGCTAGGCAAAGCCTTCTAAAATAATCTTCTCAAAAGCAGACAAGGCTATTCTATAAATACGAGTAGGTATAAGAGAAGTGTAACAATAAAAACAATGTATTGAAATAAATAAATAGTGAGATACTGATAAAAAAACTATATTTTCTACTCTTCCCTTTCATACTCACTCTATTTTACTCAATTTCCCTAACAAAGTGCTCAAAAACACTTAAATTGACAGTGGCTCTGGGTTCAATTTCCACTCGGGCGAAATAATTATTTTCATTACTTCGCTTCGCTTCACTTCGCTTTGCTAACAAAACAAAGCGAAATATTGAGTTGCGCCACTCAATAGACAAAGTTTAAAAAATCAGCGGAAAGTGGAGAAGTGTCATAACATTAATTTCTCTCTACCTCACCCTGCTATATAAGGTATAAAACATGAAGTTAAAAAAAGAAAGAAAACAAAAAAAAATAAGTAGTGAGCTAGACAAAGCCTTCTAAAATAATCTCCTCAAAAGCAGACAAGATTTCTATACAAATCCATAAGTACGTGTATAGTAGGAGTGTAGAAATGGTAACAATGTGTTGTAATAAGTAAAGAGGTTAGGTTAAGAGACTCACCTCATTCTTGAGGTTGATGGGCTCTTGCTGCGGCCGGGGCGGCGAGTGCCGGCCCCCCTCGCCCTCCAGCATATCAGCCTCGCATCCCGACTCGTCTGTAATTTATATTAGAATTATTTGTTGTTTTTAATTTGAAAATTAAAAATTAAATCAGTTTCACGCTTTATCTCGCTAAGTAGGCAGTTGCAAATAGACAGAGGTACACACTCCGTTCTCCACTTTCCGCCAATTTTTTCTAGAGTCTACTTTCCGTATATTTTAAGAAATTATGTAACCAATTAAAACAAAAATGCATACAATTTTAAGATGACAGAGATGGATAATAAGAACCTGTCATCATTGACTAACAATTCAAGTCACACCGTCAACTGAGCAACAACGGTGAAATAACAACAAGTAATATGCTGACCACATCCTCTATAAGCTTAAACGCAAATAAAGATTAGAAGTCGATCGTACGAAACACACAAAAAGGAAAACGTTACCTCGCAAAATAGCAAGCGGAATTACAAAAGAACGTAAACCCTGACCCACCCCAATGAGCCTGCAAATAGATCCAAGTCTCATCGAATTAGAAAGGAAAACTCCCTTTAATTTTTCATGAGACGTGTAAAAGCTCTTTGAAACTTTATAGTGTATATTTTTTAATATATGTCTTTTTTTATAGCTTCGCGCTGTATCCCGCATATAGCAGGATAGGCAGATGTACCCTGAGAACCTAGTGTTAAGATATTCCGTTCCCATTAAGACACTTCCTTCCCCCACTTTCCGTTGAGTTGATTGGTAGAACTCAATGACGCGCTTTACCTCGTTACTAGAGCGAAGAAATGAATATATTCAATATTTCATTTCCTCGAGGGGAAATTGAACCCACAACCTGTTAACAGTCACACATTTGAGCCTTTGCGCCACGACTGGCCTTATTATGTATATATTTTAGCTTAAAAAATATTAGTACAATAATAGTTTAGTGAAATATCTTGCCTCAGTGATACTTTGACTATATTGCTATAAAGGCAATAGTTGTTAATTCAATCTCGTTCCGAGAAATAATTGTAAATTAATAATTGATTTACGTATCACCACTTTAGTGTGAATGGGAAGCTGAAAACAGAGTGTCTTGAAGTAAGTTTTCGTTGTTTAAATTTTGTCGACAGCAAGCAATTTTAGAGAAAATCCAACGCGATTAAAAGGAAAGTAAGTTAAAAAGGAAACTGCTAATAGAATGTAACCGTGACCCAGGTTCCACATGTAGGTCAAACAATGATGCTTTCTCATTGGATATTAAGGCTGACATTATTTACTTAAATTATTTATTTAAGTCATATAAACTTTACAAGTCTGAACGTCGGAAATTAAAAATAAATATTCTTAAATATCCATTTGTTAAATCATTTTTTTTATCTATTATATAATTTACTAGCTGACGCGCGCAGCTTCGCTTGCTTATTTCGGGGTGAATTCTAATAAACCATGAAACATGTATTCAATGAAATATTTTTAAGAGTCTTTATTTCAAATTTTATAAAAATCGGTGGCGATTTAAAGATTTTTCCATACAAACTTTCAACCCCTTATTTGCACCCTTAGGGGGTGAATTCTAGAAAACCATGAAATANCTCGAGGGGAAATTGAACCCACAACCTGTTAACAGTCACACATTTGAGCCACGACTGGCCTTATTATGTATATATATATCTTAATTTAACTATTGTAATTTCTACTTTTGTGTAGAAAATTAAGTTTAGTTTAGTGAAATATCTTGCCTCAGTGATACTTTGACTGGCTATAAAGGCGATAGTTGTGAATTCAATCCCATTTCTTGCAATAATTGTAAATTATTAATTATTAATTTACGTACCACCACTTTAGTAAAACAAGGCACCAATGCGAATGGGACGCTGAAAATTGCTGAAGTATCTTAATACTAAGTTCTTTTCGCCTATAATTTTAATGTGTTTTTAAACAAAGTTAAAAAGGTTCCAACTGCGTCACAGTGCTAGCAAATTATTTACGTATGTTTTGTCGACAGCAAGCAATTTTAGGGAAAATCCAACGCGATTAAAACGAAAGTAAGTTAAAAAGGAAACTGCTAAAAGAATGCAACCATGACCCAGGCTCTGCATGTAGGTGAAACAATGATGTTTTCTCATTAGACATTAAACTGATATTATTTACTCAAACTATTTAAGTCATTAACTTTACGACATGATCGTCAGAAATTAAAAATAAATATTCTCTAATATTCAATTGTAAAATATTTTTTTCTATATAATATATACTTTATTAGACAAAAGTATAATAATTTATTTCTCTAATAGATCTACCGAACTCACTATCTACTATTTGTGTAGTTTTTAATAAAACTAAATATTTACGTTTCAGCGAGAAAAGTTATCACTGACTAGTTACACTAGGTATATAATTTCCTCGTAGCGAAAAATAGACTACCAAATGATTTCTTACTAGTTTATATGTGTCTAAGCTACGATAAGCATAACAAAAACAATAAAAACATAAAAAAAAATATTCTTAGTGACCCAAAAACCTCCAAACACCTTAAAAAACAATTCAAAGTCAATAGAAAAAGGGAACAATCCAAAGCAAATCGACAAAAAGGGGGACACACATAAGGAATGTGGAAAGAACGCAACCATGACCGACCCCAACGCGTCTGGAAGTAGGTCAAGCCAGTCCGGGAAGGAATATCCCGCCTACCTGGGGGAACCCCCGAATATCGACGAAACAACTTTGCGGATTAAGGATTTCATAATACGTTTCGCTTACTTGGTTTGTTTCCATTGTTATTTGGTGAACGTTAAATTGAACCTGATAAGTGAGTCATTTCTATGTTTATTTTGATTTAATTAATTATATTGTATGGTTTATTAAAGATAGTTGATCCTAAAATAAAAAAAACAACGAAAAGGAACATTTTTTGTTACATTTTCTTTTAAAAAAAGGTACATATGAATCTATTAAAATCGCTTTAAAAAAAATAGGCAATAAAATATTCATACTAAATGTAACCCTAGCGCTACATGCATTATTTATCACACTCAGATCACTTAACTGGAAACCCTAACAGTACGAGTACTGGGAAAGTATTACCGCATCCAATAATGATCTAACGATTCCGCTTATAGTTTTACTTGTCAGTGATAAATTGAACAATAAAATATTACAATTATTTCTTACTATGCAAAGGAAACTGTATTAAATTATGTATATTAGTTGTTGTGCTTACTGGAGAATAATAGAATATAAGAAATCTTGCGGCCGAAATAAATGGTGAAAATAAGCCATGTTTTTTAATATATTTTTATTTTAAAGTATATTTATATATGCATACCAAATATATACGTACATCTGAATGCCTTACAAAAGTTACTTGAAAACCTTAACACACTAATTCTAGGATGTAAGAACGGTCAAAATTAAATCTTACTTACGTTAGCCAAACAAGCGTTCATTATCACCAAACTGCAACCGACGGGAATATTAAACGAGAACTAACATGCGGAACCCGGACTAACCACCAAACAAATCCCAACCTTAACGACATTAAACAATAAGACACCACAGATCATTGTTCTGCAAATAGCTGGCCGTAAGCAATAGGAACTGATGCCAAAACGTAGCAGCCGTCGAATATGATTGCTCCTAATGCGGCAGGGGGATGGGCCAGGAGATGGGGGGAGGAGGGCATCCAAGGGGGTTACTGCGTCGCGCCGAGTTTCTGACCGAGCAGTAAGTCTGGCTTAATCCTATCGGAAACGCGGACCCCCGTTGAAGATCGAGGACTGGTCCACGATGCATCGATATATCACGAGATATCCATTTAGTTTTGACTTTCAATCTTGTTGTTTTATAATATTTAAAATAACTAATATAAAGTTTAATAGTAAAAATGAAATGCTGTTGTAGAATTTCGAAATTACATTTTCATTCATAAATCCACCTCAGGTTGGTGTTGTGTTGTTTATGTAAATAATAAAATGTAAATTTAACTGAACAGACGTGTTTATGCAGACAATGAAATAAATAGTTTTACGTTCATTTTAAAACATCACTACAGTGTGATGTAATAAATATTAAAAGATATTAAAAAATAATAATATATTTTACACTATAGTCTATAGTTCACACCTAACTATTAGTTAACGCAAGAGTCAAGATACTCCATTCCACATTTCTCGCCACCAGAACGAAGAAACGAAAAATAATTTAAATATTTATACTAAAATTCGAAATACAACTAAAGTATAAAATAGATCTTTCCATACAAAATCTTAACACTCGGAGCTAAGCCACATAACCGATAGTCGATAGCCATCAAAAGCCTCGACTTATCCGCCTTCCGTCCTCCATGTACAGCAAGGGGGGGACATTACAAATTAATAGTACAAAGACCGGCCGCAGATCGCCCCGAAAATTTACAGGCACCAGACACTTATAGTCCACTGCAGACTGTAGGCTATACACCTATTATATATTAAGGTGTGGGCTATTTTGGCACTAGGTTAGCTGTTCCTACTGTTAACACCCTGGACCTTTGTGCTGTGATCTTTTGCCTATCTAGACGACGATGGTTCGTTATTAGCTTTTGGGTTGAGTTGTTTTCGTGGGACTTGATTACGTGTTTTAATGAAGTTGGAAGGTGTGCTTTTTGGAGGTCTTTTTTTTGCAAAATATTTTTTTGAGGTTGGATGCTCGATTTAATAGATTCTGATAATGCCGCGTTAAGTTTTGCCAGTTCATACCCAATTGCCAAAGCCAATTCGGGAACGGAAGTGTCTTAGTGGAAACGGAGTGTCTTAACAATAGGTTCCCAAGTTTCGTGAAACATAACCGGTAATATGCTTATAGATCGTTTTTCGTTACATTTACATATAAATAGAAGGTATACCTATTAAAAATGACAACTTTTTATAAAAAAATTTCATGCAATATAAAATAAAATAATTTGTTTATTATTTACTTCAAAAGAACTAAAATATTAATATTAATTTCGCATTACAATATAAATATAATAAAAATCTTAACACATTTTTACTCTTATTATCCTAGCATCTTACTGTTATTTAATAAATCTCGATAGTTCTAACGCAAAAGCTCAAGACATTTATGGCTCACTGCGGACAATATCGCTACGTACAAAGCTGGATTATATATAGAGGCTATCATAGCAGTACGTCGTCGTGATGCAGTGGGATTTGTCTCATCATTTACGAAAGATGCGGGTTCAAATTCCTTATCTTAGTTTTATGTTTCTTAGCCGTATATATATTTGATTTATTTACCGCTTTATAATTTAACCTAAATATTATGCTATTGATGGAGAAGCAGTAGAGAAAAAAACAGTTTAAATAAGTTATAATTTAAAAAAATTTTTTTCGACATATGTATCATATTGTCACATACTTGTAAAGTAGGTATATTTAGTCTACATCATTTTGGCACGTAGCACTTTGTAAATCTGACGGCGATGTCGTGGCGTACTGAGAGCCTCAGTGTCCATGCTACCCTACTTAAATCTCTCTGAATGGGTGGATAGTAGGCAATTGAATGACAAATATGTTGGAAGAAAATCTAGAAATACAGGCCTCCTTTCATCTATGCCATTATTAAAAGTTACATAAATTAATTTGCTAAGAATAAGAAAAATAAAGATTTATAGAGAAAGAGTGAGTGATAAAAGAGGCAGGAGAAGACCTCAGTTGAATTTTGAAAACACAGTATAGACGATACTGGAGGAAGGTCACGTAAAAAGCATAAGAACCCCCCGGAGGGCATGTATGAAGTGGTTGAAGACAGTAGCAGAGTCAAAAGAAGTACGCAAAAACAAAATCAAAACTAGGGACTAAGCGTGAAGCAAAAACCACTAAGAAAAATCATCCAATTGGACCGCCCATGAAGTCTATTTTGTAAAATATTAGTAAAAAAGCTTCCTTTTGAATATAATATGTAATATTTAATTATGAATCATATTTACATATTTTCGTTCAACAATTGTTTAGATCTCACATATAAAAGATGGACTTATACATTCTAAAGCTAATTAAACATACAACTACTCTCAATTAAATTACATTATCTCAAACTTACATACAAACTAACAACAACAAATATACTTATGTAAGTAATGTAAGTATATAACAAACCCAAACCGTAAATTCTGATTATCATTAGAGACATTGATAAACGTCCCAGTTCCATACACAATGGATTTAAGTCAAATGCATCGAGCTCGCAAGAGATTCGGAACTCGCCAGTACTGAATTGTGGACATTACTTCTCACGCATGGCTTGCGTAGCAGCACGGGCTTATACTGAAGTAGTCTTAACATAACATTTACATTATACAAAGCCTTTAGTTTTACTATTACGTTTTAAAGTGTCTCAATTATTAAATTTAATATTTGTTTGTCTGTCTTGATAGTTGTTTGAAATAACTAGGTAACTGTTGGTGACGATGTGTAAGAGTAAATTTTCGATTTTTTTGTAAATCTTAAGCTGTAAGTCACTAGTAGCGTAGGGGCATAAGCGTGTATATACGCGACAGGTTGTGGATACGATTCCCAGTCGAGGAAATGATATCAAGGCCTCCAAAATTCGGCGGAAAATGAGAAACGGAGTGTCCACACTTGAATAGTGTTAACCTAAATGTTATGCAGCGATATTTATTGCATTAGTTATACCTATTCTGTCTTTTACGAAAATATGTAAACACAAAAACTCAAAATATAAAAAACCCCAAAACCATGTCGTATTTTTAGTTAACCAATTAAAAGTTCTTGACTATCGGCTGTGAATCAAATAAATCTGGACATTCAGTAGGAAAATGTTACCGATCCACACCACCACCACATATATAAAACATATTATGTATATGTACTATATAAATTTATTGAGCTAGATATCTATACTTATTTATGGGCGAATTACATAAAAATTAGTATAATATCTCAAAGAAATTATCAAATGACATCGAAAACACATGATGTTTTCTTGATGCAAATAAGACTTGTACTAGCAGATGCGTAACGACTTTGTATGTTACAACTAAGTTTAAAAATTAATTTAATTTAGTAATACATATATTATCAAAACAAAATGTCCACTTACATATTGTATTTCAAATGGTTTTGTGGTTTGATTCTCTGTTCTTTATATTGCCATATCTGGTACTGAAATAAGTTGCCCTATAGGTAATTTAAGATTAAGAAAATGTCATGTTATTTGACAGGCTCTCTTATAAAATAGTAATTAAGGCTAAGCTTATTAGACGGGCAGAATTACATAGATATCAGAATTATATAGATATCCTAACTGTTCCTAATACCATGATACTAAATCACCTACCAGTAAACAACTATTTAACGTGCTCTCTGAAGCACGCAAGACGTCAAACGCACACCCATCTGTCCAGCGTGAACGTTACTTAACCTAAATTATATAAATGATAATGTTTGTCACCACTAAGTTAATAACCCCTAAATCTATTACATTTAATTACTATTCTTTTTATTATGACCGGAACCTATATTAGGAGACCCTTATTACTTTGTTTACCACCTGTCCGTCTGTTAAGACCATTTATATCGAGATCACATGGAGGTATCAGTTTCATACCTTGATGAGTTCATCAGTTTGTCAACTTTTTTACTTTGTACTTCCAGTTGACCTACAACCCGACTCACACTAAGCCGGTGTTTTATTTAATTTCTTTTCCAGCTTTACGCTGTACCCCTCACATAGCAGGGTATGCAGATGGAACCTAGTGTTAAGAAACTCCGTTCCCCACTTTCTGTCGAACTCAGAAGGCATTGCGTGTTGAGTGGCAGAAGTCAACGCCGCGCTTTGCCTCGACATCAGAGCGAAGAAATGGAAATGTAAACGTAAATAAAAAATTCACTTCCTCGAGTGGGGATCGAACCCACAGTCACACCCTTGTGTCACGCCGCACTAGGGGCGACGGCGTTTATGTAATGTTATAACTTTGTTATTTGCAACAATCGCTGATGTCGAACACGTGTCGATAGAGCTATACAAAGAAGCCGCTATTATAATAATACATTAAATAAATGAATATAAAAAGAAACATTACCTGTAGACATGATCACAAGCGTGACCGAAACAGTTTTTCGCGAGTTAAGCGCATCCATCTCTATCTATATATGTAGATATATAGATAGATATGGTACAAACAGCATAACAACGAGCCATTAGTACGGATTGCTGAATACTTAACTGAGATTATTTTAACAGTATACCCTTTTCGCTTAATGCTTTTCGTTCTCGAATATCATTCGTCGAAGCTTTAACGAACGCTCTACAAAAGTAAGCGGACAAATTGCTTCTAAAACAACAAAAGCCGACCGGAAAAATTCACAATCGCACCGAATCATTAATCTCAGAAACAAATGGAAATCGGCCGACATCTGCTGTACTGCTCGAAAAAAATGCCCCGCCATCGCCATAGCCGACAGTTGTCACGTTATTCTCGACGGGATTAATTAGAAATGCGATTAAAAACAAACAAAACAAGGAATGGTGAACTTAAATTAATGAAAAATTACCACCCTCTGAGCACTCGTCAACTCTTTTTTTCACCGGGGTCGCTCCCGCGCATTAAGCGGCTTTAATTTGAATTCGAAATTAGAATTACGCGCGCTTTATAATTATTGTTTTTTTTTTTCCTTTTCGGCCAGCGCTTGATGTCTAATTCTAAAAACTGTTGATTGTACGCCATTATGTGTTTTTAATGCTATGTGTTTATGTGGCTTCTGCGAAATATAATGGTTCATAAAAGTTCGACGTAAATGAACGTCTATACGTCTAATTATTCTTATATTAATGTGAATGTGAAATTATTCTTTAATGAATACACAATAATTGTAGCGGAATAAAAATGGCAGACAATTACTTTATACGTCATTAGTACTCAGTTAGGTATAACTTTATTGATTATAGTTTAGAGCTTTTAACTGGAAATTTGTGTTCTTTTTTAACTAGAAACAATTAAAAAACGGTTAAAACCGTAATTTGTAATAGCTTGCATATACTATGGATAGTATATTAAGAATATCATATTCTTATCCATATTTAATATTTATAATACCACTTCAACATTTTTTATAAAAAAAAAATAAGTTCTAATTATTTATTAATTATAAATATAAAACCGTGCCGTCAGAAGTTTAAGCCTAATAATAATTTTAAAAAAAATAATGAAAAAAAAAACATAATGACGTACACGCACGACTTTGTCGCGCAATTTGAGCTTAGAACAATAGCGTTCGGAAATAATAAGTGATCGGAACACGAAGGGCAATGATAAGTGCCTTTATGCTCGAGTGCGGTAAGAGCCCTCTACGTACGCCCGAGATATACATGTTTAATTTACATTTTTATATCATTTCTACTAAAAAAAACTTGTAAAAACAATTTCTTTTCATGAAAATGTATAATTTAGTATATTAAAATCCAAATTTGCAATATTGAAGTTAAGTTTTAAGACTAGTTATATTAATTTGAAAGGTAGATATGACTAAAATATAATAATTAGTGGCGTATAATTATGAATGCGTTCGTATATAATAAGTGATTTTGCGAAGGGCAATGTTGAGAGCTTTTGTGTTCGTGTGACAAGGACCCTTTGCGTACGCCCGAGGAATCTACATTTTTATTTATTAATCTATATTTTTTTTATTCTATTTCTGTTTTTGTTTTTTGGATTAGAATTTAATGACAAGTGTACTTTAAATAAATGTTAAAAAATGTTTACATAAAAAAATATAAATGTAAGAAAATGTTTACATTTTCTTGATGTTTTTTTGTGGCACTTTCATATATATTATGAAATGAAATTAAGAATAACTCAAAAAATATGTAATGATATGTTCAAGACTTCAAAGGCAAGAAAATGTATAAGTTCTAAATAGTTTTTTTTTTTTGCATTTCCAAATATTAAGTATACTGAACATAAAGTTATTTAACAAAAACATAACAATAATATAAATACATAGGAAAACAAAAGATAATTAAAAATATCTTTAAAAAACGCAAAAAAAGTAAAAAGCAAATAACTTTCAGCTTTAGGATAATAAACACGGTTGTTACAATCGTTTGAACTATAATAGCTTAGTAGCTTAAAACTTTACAGCGACATCAAGGGACATTATAAAGGAAACGCGAGAGTAAAATACTGTAATGCGTGATTTATGGCCACATTACACGATGCAATTGCAACTTAACGCTAAAATAATAAACATTATGAAACGCCAGTACAAGTTATTGTTGGCTGGAATATGCTGTTTTATATTATTTCTAAAGTTTTGTAAATTTTAGTTATTTGTATGACTAAAATACAAGCTTTGGAGTGCCTTCAAGGAGTGAAAGAAAGTGACTCTCGGAGAATACGTATGAAAAGGTTGATGACAGTGGCCGAATTCAAAGAAGTATGTAGAGACCGTAGCGCTTGGCGCTCCGTTCTTTATGGCTACCGCGCTAAGAAGAAAGCGTGAAGTTAAGAAGATTATGACATATCACTTCAATAAAAAAAAATGTAATTTTTACATAGATATGTGATGATCAAATGATTATTACCATTTTATATTCCATCACTCATCTTTCTCTCAAAGCTAATTGCAACTAAACTAAGGACAAGGCAAGACATTTTGGTATATAATACTCGCTATTCGCCAAGATACTAAAACAAAGACTATCGAAGTCCATAAGGAATGAGCCCCAAACTACATCTTAACAAAGAATCTGTAAAACATTTGACAACAAAAACCCTTCCAATATGATAGCACGTTATCACATCAACACTGAACTGCACCTATTTGGCAGCACTTAATTTTTAGGAACTGTTACCGAAATCCCTCCATTCAGTATGCGCTTTAAACACAAAATTAACCCGCGAACATTTACAAATATCGGTCAATTAACCGCCAAGCGAGATAACAATTGAAATCGGTTTCACTTTCATCGAGGCCCGGTTAACGCGCTAAATATAATAATAGATCAGTAGATACATCAATGGTCCGCGGTGCATACCTCTTTATTTTTGTTGCATTATAGGCCCTATTCGCAATGCACTAAGAGCCACAGATAGCATTCACTTTCAATTTTCGAACGTCGGCACAGATTAAATAAATGTTCGTATAGTCTGTTGACGCGCGTTTGACCACATGTTTTGTGACGGAATACTTACGGTTTTAATAAATAATAGACAGCCGCTTTGGTTTGTTTTCACTTATCTGTATTGTTTTGGATTCGAGTTTAATTTTAAATGTACGTGGATACGTGTGTTTTTGATTAAGAATTGATTTAGATTTCCCTTTGAGCTATTTATTCGTTTAAACAATCGACTTACATTAATAATGATTTATAAATAATTACATTTAAATATGTATCTAAAGTATTTCTAAGTGGTTTAGATTATTATGTACATAAATAATAAGACGTCGATTTGAAAACCTTGAACTTTTAAATTGTAATTATCGATGCAAAGCTACAGGTAATACGATCGAGCTTTTACAATCACCTTCAATAAACGAAGCGAAATTAAAATCGACGACTCGTAAAACTCAGAATTACATACAGTAATATTCCCATACATTTAAGATTATTTAAACAATAACATAATTAACGTATACAATAGAGCTACCGACGTATTCGTGCTCCTGACTAGCATAGAAAAGATTTTACCGTTTACACCAACATACAAATACAATACGTGTACAATCATAAAAATTGCTCATCCATAAACGTTCCTTATAATAATAATATAAATTTACGAACAAACCAAAGGAATAACAACTTTATAATGCAAGTATAAAGTTGAGTTTTAACATTTTTGTCTGTTCATTAGTGATTTGAATGAAAGGGTTGGCAAATCCAACTTCTATTGTTAATAGTCACGCGTCAATGTATTAAACATAATTATGTGTTTTATTATATCGACTATATATAATAGTATGGGTCTGGAGCTATGAAATTGTGCGACTTAATTTTTTTTTATTCCTATTCATTAAATTCACTGAGTATATGTCCATATGGTAACACTGAAAGGGAAACATTCATCACACATCCTACTAATATCGTATTGTAAAGGCGTTTGAAATGAGTTTCTAATAAAATACAATAAGGTAAGCCTTTAGTAAAAAAATACTGGCTTCGTTACGGCTGGCGTTAGCTAGCTTATAAAAAAGTTCAAGAGTGAGTTTAATTTCTTGTCTAATAACAATAGGAACTATCTGTGTGTTGTGCTTTGAGAAAGGAGTCATTTTACATAATTAGATTTTTTGACAATATTTCAAGACTACAATAGTTTTCTACAATACTTTTGGTTCGATTCCCACTCGGGGGACTGAATTCGTCACTCAACATGTAATGCCTCAAGAATGTAGCAGAAAGTGGGGAACGGAAGTATCCTAAAATTTTTAAAATTATATTTCTCCTACCCTGCCTCAATAATTGAAAGCTACAATAATTTATGTTAGTAAAGCTACAATAATTTTAATTTTTCTACTAAATCTGCTCTCGACACAAGAACCTTCTTGCTTATAAACCTTTATAGCACAATCATAGCTTGACAAATTTGACATTTTTTTAGCCTCATATTGTATCCCCCAGGACAGGCACCTAGTGTTAAGACTGTTTGCTGAATTTCCCACGCACAGCACATTTTTCGAGACATTTCGTGTTGTGTGGCGGAACTTAACGCCAGGCTTTTGTATTATATAAATAATTGTTATATGTTATTATATACATAATTCTGATACAGTATAAGAACAAGTAGAAAACAAAAACCTATTTAATAACGTCAAAACTTCAAAATTGTGAATGACAATAAAAAAATAGAAAATTACATTAATACAAAAACGTGCATATTATAAATATTGCAGGTGCATATTGAATGACAAGCTAAGATTAATATTTGTTATTTTATGTTAATGTCAACAGTGTGTATTAAAATAATCAATATTTAAGAATTGGTAAATATAAATAAGTAATTAATTATTATAAAAATGTTAAATATAAAAAAAAATGTAACTTTTTACCAAATTAATATACTTTAATACTTCCTCGGTTGCATCAATATCCGTTCAGCAATTTCTCGGGTCAGTTTGTCGCGGATTTAATAAATATTAATAAAAAAAATTCTTACTCTTATCCCATCGGTGGTAACCTGACAACAAAAAATTTTTTATAAGACTTTTGTTCGACTTTTAATACAAATTTAGTGTAAATTATTAATTATGTTATGCTAAAAGTAATTAAAATAAACATCTATTAGGTATAATTAAATTTTATCACAATATGAATAATGATGCAGTTCTATAATTACATAATCAATTAATAAAATTCAGATTTGCCGTTGTACTCCACCGAATAATAATTGTCTTTGTGTAAAAGAACGGAAAAGGTGGAGATGTGAACGAAAATAACTACGCAAAATTATAATATGTGAAAAATCGATTTTTTTAAAAGAAAAATGTGAATGGTTAACAGCACTTAACAATTATCATTACAAAATAAACCCTTGGAGTTTAATATTAAAAATATATCATATTTTTTATAGTAATATAAAGAACAAGACGCAAGACATAAATAAACAAAAGATGGTAATCTCCAAATGTAAGTAAAACAGCGAAATGAGTCATTCGTTAATACGATTATTTACCATAAAAAAGCGCGAACGACGGACATCTTGTTATTTCGATTCTAATTATATTTAATGTGCCTGTTATTTTTTGAGTTTTAATGCGCGCCCGCTATAAAAAGATAATCACAAAAATAATTGAAACGAAATAATAAAGGGAGTAAGGGAGGCGATTAATGACGGCGGGAGGCGCGGGATAGTCGGCGCATTACGACCTAAATAATCAACATAATTACACTTTTTACCCCGACTTCCTCCTTACCCCCTAAGTGCTAGTAAAAGGATTGTCTATACAAAAGTTTTTTAAATGACAGCTATGCTAAATGTAGTTTTTAACGAGCATTCTCTTTGCGCTTTACTTTGAATGAATCTTTATAGCAATCTGTTGAACTAATTTAGTGTAGATTTAATGTAAAGATTTTAGTTAATTATTTTAGGTTAAAAAAATATATTGACATTTTATTTTTATATTGACTTTTTTTGATTACTTATTTTCGTGTTTTTTATTGTATTTTTTTTATCTTAACGGATCTTTTACATATTTCATACATATATTTCGGCGGAATGATTATATATATATATATTTTTCAATTCACCACAGAAACAAAGCGCTTAGGTCCGTCAATCAATATACAATGTCACGAAATTCAATCATCTGAAATTTTTCATTACTCCGAGTGAGAATTGAACTCACAACCGTTACGTTTACAGTCGCACGGTAGTGCCCTGCGCCGCGAGAGGCTAAAAAAATATTTAAAATATATTGCAAGTTTCTTTCACAGTTTATACCGCATAGAGCAGAGATAAGAGAGAAAAGGTACTTAATGTTTTCCGACTGAAATCAATACACTACGTTGATGGGTGGAACATAACGACACTCTTTATTTTGTTTCTTATGGACAAATGAAATATATAATTTTCAATAGTTTTCCCACACGAAGACGCCATATACTCGTACATAAAGATCTATCATTACTTCTTACTTTTGTTATTGTTCTTATAAGAACAATGCTAAATATATTTAGTATTGTATCGTAACTAATAAAACAATAAATATAGAACAAATAATAATTAATTATTAATTATAACAACAAATTCCCAATAGATAGGATTAACCCACGCGACCACATTAAATTAGCGCTATCTTGCCTTGCACTTGTTTTCCCTAATGTATTCATACAAAATAATCACTTATTTATTCAATGTTCGTGTACAAATAAAAGAATGTATGGAAAAACTGCAATTTTTTTGAGTAATACACTATAGGGTTTTTCCAGTTATTGCTTAATAGACGTAAACGTCTGTAGAAATAAACTATTGTTATAAGCACTTTCTTTTTATTTGTTTCGTATTCGGACGGGAAGCGGAATATGGAATGTCCCGACATTAGGTTCTCTCTGCCCTATCGTGCGGGAAACGAACGCAAAGATCCTATCTCGATTTCTAAATCTCCGCCACTCAACCGTACCTCCAAAATACGTAGAAAATGGGGAACGGAAGTGTCTTAATGGGAACGGTGTATGTTTACACTAGGTTCCAAAATTCCTCCTGCCTACATGTGCGGGATACAGCGTGAAACTAAAAAAAAACATACATATCTACATACCTTTAAGATATATTACGCAAAGTGTATTTTTATCTTTCTTAATCAATTCTTACAAGATACGTTTCAGATGAAGTCGAGCTGAAGAATCGGCATATAATTAGAGATAATGAGACGCCATTCAAGTGTCCGTCTGGATACTTGTGGAGTGGATCTACGAATATCTCATTGGACGTGCCAAATATAAATGTTAAAGTTTATGTATGAAAGAATATGGCGTTGTATTACGTTAATATAATTTGTATGATTTCATATAAATATATATATATATTTTTGTTATCTTAGTCAGGAGTCAAGTCACTCCGACTTGTGAAGTCTAATTAAGTTGGATTTTACGCTAAAAACGTGATATATGTAAGTGTAATATGAAAATATTATAATTTTGGCACTATAAAAATTTTTTTATGACAATTACAATTTTCAATTTTTTATTACAATTTATGCATATGTTATGTGTGCTAAAGAAACAGATNTAAAACAATAAATATAGAACAAATAATAATTAATTATTAATTATAACAACAAATTCCCAATAGATAGGATTAACCCACGCGACCACATTAAATTAGCGCTATCTTGCCTTGCACTTGTTTTCCCTAATGTATTCATACAAAATAATCACTTATTTATTCAATGTTCGTGTACAAATAAAAGAATGTATGGAAAAACTGCAATTTTTTTGAGTAATACACTATAGGGTTTTTCCAGTTATTGCTTAATAGAAGTATACGTCTGTAGAAATAAACTATTGTTATAAACACTTTCTTTTTATTTGTTTCTTATTCGGACGGGAAGCGGAATATGGAGTGTCCCGACATTAGGTTCTCTCTGCTATCGTGAGGGAAACGAACGCAAAGATCCTATCTCGATTTCTAAACCTCCGCCACTCAACCGTAATACCTCCAAAATACGTAGAAAATGGGAACGGAAGTGTCTTAATGGGAACGGTATATGTTTACACTAGGTTACATATCGTCTATACATATCTACATACCTTTAAGAAATATTACGCAAAGTGTATTTTTATCTTTCTTAATCAATTCTTACAAGATACGTTTCAGATGAAGTCGAGCTGAAGAATCGGCATATAATTAGAGATAATGAGACGCCATTCAAGTGTCCGTCTGGATACTTGTGGAGTGGATCTACGAATATTTCATTGGACGTGCCAAATATAAATGTCTAAAGTTTATGTATAAAAGAATATGGCGTTGTGTTACGTTAATATAATTTGTATTATTTCATATAAATATAATGTTTTTTTTAGATATCTTAGTCAGGAGTCGAGTCACTCCGACTTGTGAAGTCTAATTAAGCTGGATTTTACGCTAAAAACGTGATATATGTAAATATTATAATTTTGGCACTATAAAAATATTTTATGATAATTACAATTTTCAATTTTTTATTACAATTTATGCCTATGTTATGTGTGCTAAAGAAACAGATGCATAAAACATTTTTCTTGAAGAGTTCAAGATATTTATAAATTGAAATATTTGCTATTCCAATTTCCTCGCTCGGGTACCGAGGAAAATCGCGGGGTTGAGTCCCGCCACTCAACACGCAGTGCTATCAGAATTTGGAGAAAAGTGGGGACTTAACACTAGCTTCTGTCTACAAAAATATTCTAAGATAACACTGAAGAAACAAACGCTACTCCATGTTTCTCTTTGAACAACCTTCCAACATTTTCGTACCTCCTCCATCTCCGACTAAGACAGGGACCCTAAATGAATGGGTTTAATTCGCTTAAATTTTATATTAACAGCCTGTATAATTTATAACTTCTACAATAATTGTATTTGGAGTTTTAAGCTTATTTATTGGAGTTTGTATTAGAATATAATTGCCTTATTCCAAAGCTTTAATCAACTAAGTTTTTCGAATAGCTTTCGATCGAAATTGGTAACAAACTTAATTAAAATTATAATTAGGCATCCTTGAGGCTGGATCGAGGAGCTTTATAGCATGTTTTGTATTTTTTAATTTAGTATTATGATAATTTTGTAGCGCGTAATAACGATACAGTTGTATAGAAAAAGATTAAAGACTTTAATTTTTATTTAAATGTTATTCGCCATATTATTTTATATTAACTACATTTAATCAATTTTAAGAGGGATATACCAATGATATTACTGTTTCATATATTAAATAAAAAAAAAACTTAATGCACCGATAGGTAAGTAGATGTTTTAAGAATATATTTATTATATTATTTTAAATTTCGCATCTACGGTAAGAAATGTACAAAGTGCGTGGTTAAGTTCCGCACATCAGCACGCGATATATTTTTAATTTGGGCGAAAAGCTCTGCTTTAGGGAGTGTCTGAATACAGTTCTTTTTGCTTCCATGCTATACATATGTGAAACTGAAGTGTAGAGTGAAAATTACTTTAGTTAAAATATTAGAAAATAAACAAATTTGTACATACATATATATAGTAATTCTATTAATTATATTGGCTATACTATATATCACTTACATTCAAGATATTTTAATTTTAATACGACTTGCATGAGTTAAAGAAATTAGAATTTTATTCCAATGAAGATAAGACACGAAGTTCTAATAATACTCTCATTATAGCTAATTTAATCATCTTACCAGTTTCAAACAACATATTTTTCTTTCTGAATATACATTGCTTATACTCAATACTACCTTTTCTTACAACTCTTCCAATAAGCGCAATGAATACAAAACAATAAGAAACATTATAGACATATAATACACTAATAGTAAACGTAGTGTTAGCAAAAAAAACACCAAACACAAACGAAAAACGAACGCCAAGTTCTAATTAAAATGATTAACTTAATGGTTTGAGTCATTAGCGATTTTAATTTCAAATTACATGTTTTTTTTAAAACAAAAATATTATTAAACGTTTTTACTTAGGCTTTTTTAGGTTTCCTTAATTGTTCACCATTACATTTAAATTAGGCATTAAGCTCTCTATATTTAGACATTGGTACCTAATTATACCCTACTAGAATATGTATAAAAATATATTATCAAAGCATTAATGTGATATATATTATACTAGTTAGTACCTCTGACTTGGCTTGCGTGGTCAAATAGATATACATAAGAAACAATTACCTTGATTTGGTAGGACTATTGCATTGTTTTATTTATCGAAGAACAAATTGATAATCTAACACTTTTTTTGGTACAATTTCAAGCTTTAGCGCGTTCCACCAAACAAACTTTTCAGATGTATAATAAATAGTAAAGTAATGTTTGAAAATATAACATTTTACAATAATTAAATACATAAAATATGTCCAAGAAAGATTTTCATGGTCATTACTTTTTTTGTAGGATATCCAATGGTGGATGTAAGTGTTATTATTAGTAGAATTCGCGTCCTTTACGTGGATGCGGGAGATGCTACTTAGTAGATACGTATTAATTATTTTACAACAGTTATTTTATTAAATCTTCTCTTCTCAAAAAAAATCAATCAATTCAATATAAAAAAAGTTACAATCTAAGCTTAATGACATTAACCTAATGCAACATAAGCTTCATACTATTTAGCTAGTATATACCTACTACATATATACGTACATACATTTCTACAATTATAACACTGGCAAACAGCATCACGAATATTAATAGAGATTTTAATACATAATATGCGTTTGTACCAGCATTGGGTGTCGCTNAAAATCAATTCAATATAAAAAAACGTCACAATCTAAGCTTAATGACAACCTAATACAACATAAGCTTCATACTATTTAGCTAGTATATACCTACTACATATATACGTACATACATTTCTACAATTATAACACTGGCAAACAGCATCACGAATATTAATAGAGATTTTAATACATAATATGCGTTTGTACCAGCATTGGGTGTCGCTAATGAGCTATTAATTACTTAATTAACCCCGTTATCGTTATAAACACCTTAATTAGAAGTTAATTTCGTAGCACATCACGTACAAATGTTTATACACCGTGCACGAATTGTTTTACTTTCTAAGGTTTTTATAGCTATTTTGTACGTTTTATGGTTTGTAAGATAAGGTGATTCAAACGGCGTGAATTGAGTTATATTCTTATATTATAGGTACTAGTTGTTTTCGCTCGAATTTAGCTTAAATTGGATATATTTAAGATAGACTAAGGTAACTATGACCGCAAGTAGAGTACGAGTACCTATGTTATTATTTATTTTTCAATTACAATCATTACTTCCAGATATTAGCAAACTCTTCAATTTCATAATATTTCTATTGGGATGTTTAAAATGAAGATTTTGATCTTTCCACTCTGATAAGATCAATTTCATTGAGTCCCGTTACTCAACACGGGATGTCTCGAATTCGGGTGAAAAATGAGGAGCAAAGTTTCATCTCACTAAACCCGGGAAATGTGTTAAATTAATTTATTTTAATAAGGCCAATGTTTTGTATTAAAAAAGGCCCAACTTAATTATTAAATATAGTTTACTTTAAATTAATTACCATAAAATATTTAAGCATGCAAAAATGTATAATGCATTTGATTTAAAAAAAAAACCACCAATGTCAAGTGACAGATTATAACAAATTTATAAATATATTATTTTTTATAATTCACGTTTTACATTCTATGACATTGACGTTACATTTTTAAAATTTTCCACAGCTAATATATAGAATATTTTTCTTTAAAGTTCTCCAATTATAAGTCAAGGACCTCAACTAGTATATTATATAATGAAAATAAAAGGAAACAACCTCTTGTAATGATTGTCTAAATCTGGCCCCCTGATAGTTAAAATTTAATCAATTTATTAAACCGAGTGCCTCCTTCCGCGTAGTTAGCTAATTGTAACATTACAAAAGTACTAAATTAAAATTACCATGGGGGATTTCTATTCTATTCATTGGGAACCATTATGATTCGCGAATCATGTGTAATGATTTCTTATTCGTAATTGATTTGGAGAAACGATTCTTCTCACAAGAGGGTCAACTTTTGATAGAGAACAAAGTAAGCAACAAAATAGAATTACGAAGTAATCATTTAATACTATAGATTTAAAATATTGTAATAAGTTGTTCTCGTAAGTTAAATAACTGTTTTTTTAATTAACAAAAACAAAAAAGGAGCTTAAAGTATCTATTTCATAATCATAGACGTCGCGTTGACAGTCTAAGCGGGTGAAAAATAAAAAAATGCTAGTATATTTAAAAGCCAATGCACTTTAGTTAATTGAAAATACAAAATACTCTATTACTACCAAGGTCGCTCCGGATGTAGGGATAGCAAAAATGATTACTCTATTTTTTAAAATATTTTTTTAATGTTCAAAACAATGTTTTTTTTCCTTGATTTTATTGAATCTAGTTGTTATGATTAAAAAAAATAACTTTCATTTGGGGTAATAATATCTATATGAGAATAAATTACAGTAAAAATACAACACATTACATATAACAGAAATATAATAAAATATTTATCTGAATTATCATAAAAAATAATAAAAGAATTGATATAGTAGTTTATTTCTTAATACCTTGTTTTCAGTCTGATCGTACCGCCCGAGGCGATATTCAACAGCCGCGTGGAAACGAATTAGCGAAAACTGATGCACTATTTTGTTGGAACATAATAATTGCGCGGTGTATCACTGAGGTATCTTATTTGATATATTGAATGTTTTTACATTCTTTTTATAGTTATACTATTATTTTTGAGATTATTATTATTATTGGTGGTATTATTATATACTTTTTAAATGTACGTTTTACGTTACCATTTATTTCTTTACGTTAAACTATGCAGATATCTTGGATAGATGAGAATTAAACTTTACAAAAATAATTATAATACAATTATAGTCTCAACAGCAATATATCAAATTAAATATGTTTTTAATTTTATTAGTAATTGTAAAAAAAGACATCTAAAATATCATAGTAATACTATAAATTTTGATAAACTTTAAGTTATAAAGTGTCAAATTGTCACATAAACTTTTCCGACAGTCAGTACCGCTCGAGGCGACGCTCAACACCGGCGCGTGAAAACGAATTAGCAAAAATTGTGAATATAGTTTCACGTACTATTATAGTTTCTTATTTATTACAATGTTTTGTGTTTTTTTTTATTCCAAAATTATCTAATTATTTGAATTAAATCTAGCTTACGCTATTTTTTCTTTTAAAGAAAATTTTAGTTGTAAATTTAGTATTAAATTTCAATTATAATTATTTTCCATTATTAATAAACAACGTTCAGACAATCACTGTAAACAAAACCTCTGCTATCTAAAAGATAAATTAAAAATATAAATTAAAACAAAAAAAACGGTGCCATTCCCCCATTTACCATAATTCCACAAAATTACAGCATCTAATTTGCAAATTAATTGAAAAAAAAAATACTCAAATCAAACTTAAGTTAGTCAAAAAAGCATAATTATGCACGCGCTAAATCGATCCCATTCATCAACGTCACCGCGATAATACTGTTTTCATCGAAAAGTAGGCTACGATACGTTCCGCGAGAGTCCCACGGACTAATAACAGTGAAGGGTTGCAAACCGATACGAATTTTAATGAACTATTTGATTTATACCCACCGAGGTATAAGGTAGCTTTAAAAAGAATATATTATTAAACATTACCTATATAATTAAGCGCCGACTTAGCCTCCAGCTACCCCAATTTGACCGTTGTAATTTTAATAAAATTGCCCCGCATCGTTCGTTTAAAGAGAACGGAGAAAAAAAACACAAAAAAATTATAACACATCTGATTGATGTATTATTTGGTAATTTATTGGCTATAATTACATCGTGTAATAGTGTATAATGCGAAGGTGCGGTAGGAATTTATGATTATTTATTAAAGTATGAATTATATTATAATTACTGGGATGGGTCTGACCTGAAGTGGATGTTTTAGGGTTGAATTTATGGCCGGCTCTCGAAACGATTTAAATGTACCTACGCCGTCTCGATACCACGCTGTAAATCTAATCTATATAAACAAAGATTTCTTAATAACACGAACAGCTCACATCGTTCAGGGATCCGCGGGTTAGTGAAATTGACGTCGATTATATGTATATCGTGCGTTTTCTTAGGAAATCTATATATTTAGATATATTTAGATTTTGAAGCCTTGCTTTAGTTGTTTGAATTCGTGGAATTTTGACTACCGATGATTTGGCTTTATCATACTTGAGATACTGTAGTGCAAATCTAAATGCCTGAATAATATTATATTGCGGAATTATTAGAAATTTATGCTTAAACTTCAAATATACTTAGCAATGACGTTTCAGTTTTAGATATAAAAACTTAGATACACGTTTGTAGACAATATTTATACTGATAAATTATATATTAAAAAAATTGCAGTATTAGTGTTCTAAAATAGTAATAACTTATACGATAAGCAAATATGATTTAACCCTCCATTTTTCGTTTAATCTCTCCTATTAGTCAATTCAATAGACTACATAAAAAAAACAAATATTTCCATTAGATTACTACACACATTTTCACCTATAAATAATACAACATCAAATTTTATCGATCCTAAAGCCCTTAACTATTATAGGAACGATAACTAAAGATTAAGTGGAAATATTTCACAGATGTGGGCCTATCATTACAGCTAGTTAATTTATGCATTGACGTTATAATCACTGTTAACATGTGTTCTTGGTACGGTCAGCAATAAATACTTGTAAATATATTTTTATTTAAAAATCGTTAACTTTTTATAACTGCTGTGTAGATAAGATTTTTTTTATAATATATATGTTTATTCTCGTTTCGAAATGGATAAATGGGGGAAGTTTGAAGATGTAGGTATATGTTAAATTAATTATATTATTTTCTTCTTACAGGCCAATCTTACTATGGGGCCCAAACGTACAGTAAACGCTGACTGTACGTTTGAAAGGTGGTGGGTTTGATTCCCACTCGGGGAAATTAAATATTTGATATCTTAATCTTCGGCGTTGAGTTCCGCGACTTAAAACGCAAAAAAGAAACACGGAAAGTGGGGTACTGAAGTGTGTTAATGGGAACGGAGAGTCTTAACATTAGGTTCCCAGGTTCTCTCTGCCTATCCTGATAAGTGCAGGATACAGCATGAATCTAAGAAAAATCTTATGTGTTTTCCTCCAATTTTAAACATGAGAAAATCCGATATCAAACCATTCTCATAATTTATCCCACAATAGATTATTATTTAACAATTAAATAAGCTTAAAAATTAAAAAGTGAAAAAATCAAAATAAAGCGACTTACCGGAGCCACTGGCAAATAGAAAATCCCTTTGTAGGGAGGACGTTTTCAGGTAAGGGTAAAACAGCTTGCCGCCGTCCCGGTACTAGCGCCCAGACTGTCACAGATAAGAAAATATTAGATGTTTACACATGAATTTCATTAATAATATGAAGGAATTCTTTGTTTTCTTATAAATATAATTTTTCTTTACGCAGCATAGTAGGCAGAGGGAACCTGGGAGCCTAGTGTTAAGGCACTCCATTCTCATTAAGACATTTTCGTTTCCCACTTTCCGCCGAATTTTGCTGGTACTGTATGTCGAGTGGCGATACTCAACGCCGCGCTTTGCCTCGTTACGAGAGGGAAGAAATTAAATTATGAAATATTTTATGCAAGTTTATTATTTTCATTAAAAAAAATATTTCCCTCAAATCATTTGATTTTTTATTTAACCAAAACCATAGTAAAAATAATTAAGTAGATATGTAGATGTACCTAAGTATATTAACATCAATTTCCTGAAATAATCTTTCAACTGCATTTAGCAGCAGAATATTCACAAAACTTGAATTAGTTAGTTTTCTTTTAAAAGTGTCCATCAAATTCTCTAGGTGATATTTTGCAGGGGAAAAAGGCACTTAAATACGAAAATCCGACTACTTATTATCTTATTAGTAGGTTCCCAGGTTCCCTCAGCCTACTTTGCTATGTGTAGAATTCAGAGTCTCTCATATACTAAACATTTATTTTTCTTAGCATCTGCCACAATAGCACTTTAGTTAAAGAAAATCTTCTAAGCCACTCCATTCCACACTTTCCACACAATTTCGAGAAATCGCTTGCTAAGCGAAAGAACCTAGCGACACCCGCGATTATACTGTAATAATATTTTCGCTTAGCTGTTGGATCAAGAACCGGATACAGAAGGCAGTTTTACTTGAGACGGCGCGCATTGTGCGGAGGTTCCTCTCTCTGGAGCCCTAGCCACCGATGGCTTGGACCCTTGTCCCGCCCTCGGAAGAGTGGTTTTTTATATTTTTAAATGTATTTTTTTATAATAATTTATATTTAAAAATGTAAAATTTATTCACAAATTTAATAAAAGTACTATATTCATTTTCATTTTTACTATTTATATATTTTTTTAATACAAATATGGATATACAGCTGTGTATCGATAAAAACCGTTATAAGTAATTTATAATTGTTAAGTTAAATTAAGTTTACAACCACATACAATAAAAATATTTTATTGTATTTACTTGCGTTATGAGGATAACAATAATCATTTATGAACCGAGGAATTTATATTATAGGTATCGATTGAAGTTTTTATAATTATAAGAATAAGAATATTATTAATTTATTTTTAATATCTTTAATTATAGCGCTATAATGGAAACAAATTAATTTTTGTACGCGAATCTAATTTCAAATCAATATTATACGATTAGTTAGCTTAATTTTTTAATAAAATTTAATTACGAGGTCACAGAAGGATATAAGCTTGTAATTAATAATTATTGAATTCTTAATATAATCTTTGATTACGGAAAATTTTGCATTTTGTTATGTATTTCTTAAAATATTAATTATAAAATCGTATTATTTTTTATAAAAATATAACTTATAATTTTTGTTTCCGTTGCTATATTTTTTTCTTATAATTCGATATGATTAGTTAGAAATACCTATGTTATTAAAAATTAGATTTTAATATCTGTATTTTTTATTATCTGCAATTTTAAAATTATAAACTTTAATCTCATAGGAAACTATTTTTCGTTTAATTTATTTCAAATAATTACCTCCAAATGATATTAATAGCTCAATAATATAATATAAAGTATAAAAAAGAGAGAAAAAGCTCATTTCACTTCATTTATCTCCCATGTTTGAAATTCAGAGTGGAGGTACAATACGGTTGACGAATATTGGCCGCCATGAGTCTAGCTGTAGGTAGTCGCGCAGATTTGATTTTAGGATTTATCTTACTTTTGATTATTTTCTTCCCGAGTGAACAATGCACAAAAATTCAGAAATACTAACTCCAGGGCGCCCACGACTCGTCGACCTTACTATATGCGGGGGCGGGCGCGAGGGGAGGGCGCGGGGCTGCGCGTTTTTCGCTAACCACGTGTTACCCACGTGCGTGAAAGTTTCGCAAAGTTCAACCCAAGTTTTTCCGACGCGATAAACTTTGATTTCGCTTGACTTTTATTTGGTTTTTATTTTGGATTATTATTTTGTTAGTCGATTTGGAAATTATGATTTAGATTATCTTTATAGCATAACCAAATAATATTTAAAATGAAATTTTATTAAAATCCTACTTGTGATATTAAGCTTTAATTTGATTGTTTATATAAATAAAACACAGAAAAGGACCATATATTTTGATAGTACATAAAATTATTTTAATTCAATCAGTTTCGTGCGTGACATCATTATCTAGAAAATCTATTAGCCGTTCCAAAAGATTTGTAAATTATGAATATTAAAATCTTTAAGCCATCGATTAGTTCCATTATGGACTGTTCATTAATATTGATTGATATGATGCGTATCTAAAACATATAATTTGTAAGTAAAATTGGATTCGAACTCGGACTCACCTATAATAAAACGGCGGCTCTCTTAACAATACTAGTATATTACAATCAACGTATCAACTAAACCGTGTCTAGAAAATTCTTAATTGAACTAATGAGAAGTAATTACAATTTTTATTGCTGCAATAATAATTACGATGCCTTAAAATAATAAAAGCAATTAGACATTGATGGGCGTAGCGGAGTTTGTACGGTTGTCTCGTTCTTTTGTATATTAGAAAAATTGGTGGGAGCGAGAGATGAGATAGGACTGATTAGAAGTAATTGTTCGAACGGTTATAAAACTTGATGTCAGAGACGGTATTCACTTTGTCGTAAAATGGTAAAATGTTCTATTGCTAACTTATTTATGTTAAAAAATAAAGGTAGGACAAGTGTAGGAGTGCCATTTTGTCAATAATTGTTTTCTTTCAACTTCAAATTGTATCCCCCATATAGCTTTGCTTTGCTTCTACACCAGAGCGAAGAAATAAAAATATTTTATTTCTTCTAGTGGGAATCGAACCCTTAACCTGTCGCGTTTTATAAAGATAGTTTTAGCACCAATAATATATTTTTACAATTTTTTCTTTATTATAAAAAATATATTGATAGCATATTGTTATAGAAAACGAATACAATATTCTATTTAACACTTTATTCAAGAAAAAAATCAATTTTTTGTAAAATAAGTATACTTTCTATTAGAAACATATACATACATGTATAACACGTTGATATCACAAAACACCCTAAATCGGCTATGGATTGTTCGCAATCGCAACCCTTCTAAAACGCGTGAGGGGAAAGTCACTTACAGAATCCACCGTTCTGACCTGTGCCTGTGCATGTGCCTGTTATTTTAGTACATTCATTCGTAAATTTTCTAACTTTAATATTATTTGAAAAGAAACATAGTATTATATTTCCTTATTATATATTTTTTATAGTATCATTTTTAAGAAAATTATATTTATGTAAATGTAATAATATTTTTTGAATTTATCTCAATAGTGTTTGACATTAATCTACCACTACATATTATGAAAATTATTATCATTTTTTCCTTTTTTTTGCATTTTTCGTTGTGTTTCACATATTTTTTATTCTCATAGCGCCTTACTTCTTAATTTTACACAGAATTAGTCATTTTTTAATAGCTTTTGACATATACATGTTATTCTACATTAATACCGTTAATACAATCACCGTCAGTTATTGTATCGCGTTGTACAATTAGTGATTCAGAACAATATTCTATATGAGTCATGTGTGTTATATTAATTAAGTGCAATGAACGAAGAATTTAGAAGAATAATGATGTGATCAGATAGAAATAGAACTTGCTCCTGTTATAAATCCAAATATTAATTTGATCTTTAAATTTTATCATTTAGTTAATAATTTTTTGTCTGTATTTTATCACCAATATGTAGTTTTTTTGTATTATTAGAAACAATTATAATTTTTAGTTGCATGTAAAAAGTATAAATTATTAATCTTGTAAGAAAAGCTTAGAATAAAAAAAGTATTTTTTATATTTTTATTAAAATACTTATATCAAAATATATATATTTTTGTTTTCTGGCAATATTTTTTACGAAGCTTTTCTAATACTAGAATCATAAGCAATTATAACACCACGCTCAATCGGGTTTTCTAATAGAGATGCACTTTTTGCAAGGCATACCGACTATGCAAGATAGTATTTAACATTCCTTGAAACAATGTTTTCATTTCAAATGTTTAATTTTAAGTGTTTACTATAATTCCCTGAGAGGAATGAATGTTGTTACTTTTTTGTTTCTTATGTAAATTTAACAATATATTTATATTATTTTTAATTGTTTATAAAAAATAATATTTATTCATACTTAAGTTAGCCTAAAATATATTCAACAATAGATTTCTAAGAATATTATGGGGTTGAAATAATTATTTTTATTTTATAAAACCTAAATTGTTATTTTATGAAATGAAAGATTCTTAAAAATTTGCAAGAGATAAAGTTTTGACCTTCACTAGGTCTTGATGTTACGAAAATAAAATAAAATTACATTAATATGTGTAGATAAAAATAAAAAGCAATTGGATGAACTAACATCATTTCATTAAATTTTAGTTAGTAATTTAGTTCCTAAAAACATTTTACCAAAAATGTTACTAGCCAAAAATATGTTTATATTAATTATATTTATATTATTTGTATATATACTCAGAAATTGCTTAAAATTTATTAAATTTAAACTTATTTCATTGCGTGGTTATCATTTAGTTCAATGTTCATTTGGAAACGTTAAATAGAGATGACGTGTTATTTAATCTGACCGCTTCATCTGGTGAGGGTGCCCTTTTTGCAGTACATTAGCATAGCTATTCTATGGGGAATGTGTTGAGAAAATTTTTGTGTACTGATTTTCATTATTTTTTCTTCAATATTTTCATTGGCATTCGTTATGAAATAAATTATTTTATAATTTTATTATTATTTGTATTTTATAGATCCACGTATCCTAATGTCAAGGCATTTCGTTCTCGCCTTTCCGTCCGAATCTCAGACTTTATATGTTAAGCAGCGTAACTTAACGCCGTTATTGTCTACAATTTTTTTTCATATGTCAAATTCTGCATGTGAAGATTTAAATTTAGGAAAATTTTAGTCTTAGTAATTTTTATTATTTACTTTATTTTAGTTTTGATATGTCTATTGATTATTTAATAAGAAATCAAATATTCATAATAAAAATGTTTTCTAAAGAAAACTCGAAAATATCTCGTATTAAAAAATATTTGCAGAATTTTGTGATATTTTTTGTATATTGTGAATACTTATTTGAAAAAGAAAATATTTTATTAAAAAAATAGTTAAGTAAGATATTTTTCAGACAACCCTACAACATAATAATATTACGTACAGATTATTCATATTTTAATTATTTTTTTAATCAATCAAATAAAAATATTAATTTAATTCTTTAACTTAAGCTTCAATTCAAAATAAAATTTGTCATTGCCCTCAATTTTACAATGTTTTTCATCTTAAAAAAGGAATAAATTAAAAAAATATATTTAATAATAACTTTTCAAATAAAACCACTAGAAAAACGAAATTCAATCAGTATACAAAATTCTTAACATACCATTTCTATAGAACACAATCATTAATACGTAAAATACGTACGTATGTACATAACGTTTATATACGGACACGCTCTATATTAAAATTTGCACTACGTAGATTTCACGTGAAAACAAAAACAAGCAAAAAATACCTACGGAAAATGCTGAACACATGACCGAACCAATCAGCTGTTGCCGCGTCGCCCCGCCCAGAAACTTTTCCGAATCGTGAAAAATATCGCTTTTCCTTTTTCAGGACGAATTATCTTTTATGCGTTGTTTTTTTTCGACGAAATTCGACGAGTCAAAACTTTTTTAAGAGACGAAGTCATTGCGTTAAACGTCACACTGTTATTAGCGCGATAATGATTTTAATGTGGCGTTAATTGGTCTATAACTGTTTTTTTTTTATTTTGTTTTTTTGTATAAAAGTTTGTTGGTTACTTTTTTTGGAAAGTATAGCGTAATATATTTAATATTTTGACATAAAGGTATGTACAATTGAAATAAAAAGTATCTGGAAACTTGTAATGTCAATAAATATTGAAAAAACTTTTTTGAGGTTAAAAAGTTTGTAATTATTATGAAAACTTAGTACAAAATAATAATGAATATATCCCTATGTATAAGAACGTAACAAGTAATACAATCTTATAAATGCTACTTACAATTTTCAAGTGACAAGACTCGGGGCCACTTAGGTTTGTTTTCGTAACAGTGACGTTGTTAATTAGCCGGCGTTCGCTGATTCATCACTTTATATCGTTCCAACGGCCAAAGCGAGACGAGCGCACTGCAATACACCTCCGTGCTCAGAAACCAACAATCCACACTAAATATATATCTCAAATATCGCTATATCACTTAAAAGTTTCATTTAAAATGTCAAAAGACGCGCGAAATATTTTTTCCTAGTGTACAACAGGCCGAGCGAATAAACACGGCCGTCCACGTCAGAACGCTGACGTTCACTAGCTTGCCGTAAGTCGAGGAGAAGGCAGCGGTCTCGGCAAGCACGCCTTCCGTGCGTCTCTCTCTGGCGGCCGGCACCGCCCGCGCCCGCACTTTTTTACAGTTTAACCGACTCAATTCAATTCAACTCAACTCAATTGTCGTGGCGCGAATGCCTTCGCACTGGACGGTAGAGCGAGATGGCGCTCCTTGCTCTGATATTACCGTATAAACACCGTTTTTAAGTAATAACATATTAAAGCACGCGTCTCACGCTTGACGCTTTCGTCCGAATTAGGTCTCGAAAGCAAATATTGATGTGCGATGTGTTCCAGCAAGAATTTATATTCGGAATAGAGCCTTAATCTTGGATGGGGACGCAACAGCGGGCGGCTGGTGTCGTTTCGCTCGCGCCACTATCGGCCGGCGGCGCGCGGGAAGGCGCGCGAGAGAGAAATCCGAGCGGCGATAGGCGTTACCGTTTTTGTATGCTCCACTACTGGGTGTGTAAAGTTTTAGGCCGAAACATGTAAAAATGCATCTTGAAAAAAAGTTATGTATTAAAAAAAGAAGCTTAGTGAGCGGTGGGGGACATTACCGGGGGTGGCGTGGGTTTTTTCGCTATATTTCGGGGGTGCTCGCGTAACTGGACAATGCATTATCGGGGCGAGCCGGCGATCCGGCCGCATCACCTTAGTGGGCCATTTCCACTCGAAACTACTCCATTTGAATACATTCTACGATGGATGGCCTGTGCGTAGCAAATAAGAGAAAATATATTCAAATTTAACTTTTTGCAGTAAATTGTGATTGTTACAGAGTTAATAAAATCTTAATGAAGAAAATTTTTCAGAGTAAAAATATATTTTAACGTTCGCTATATTAATTTTAAAGTAATTTTAAATATATCTCATATCTATTTTAAATTATCTAATTTCTTTAAGCAACTTTAGATCTTAAATAAACTGAAGTATAAAATACTAGTAATTGTTACACGAATAAAATTTAGCTTAAAACAACTATGGACGAACTTTCTCCAAACGATTATTACTATTTTTTATTTCAAATTATATGGACTACTGACTTTACTTACGTACATTAGCAACTTTAAGATTGTACACTAATTGTATTTTATTTATTTTCACGTCATACTTATTTTTATTATTTTTATAATAATCTGAGGCTCGTATTAACTAACCGCCATCAAGTCTGAGATCGATCTGAAGATGTCGTTTTTATTCATGTCTAAGTATATAATGTATGAATGAAAACGGCATCTCAATATCGATCTCAACCTTGAAACCATGAGAAATACGGGCCTAAGAATCTATATTTTTTAATTTAATTTTTATTTATACATTTACTTTTAAAGCAATGAGGGTAATGATCGAATTTCAAAAAAATACCCAACAAACAAACAACACACATTTTTTTATCTACATTAAAAAATAATGGAATTTCATATAAAAACATTTAAATAAAAAAGAAACAATTTATTTTCTCACAAGTTACAAAGTTAAAACCGTCAGGTCAGTGGTCTCTTGCGTATTGAGCTCGATGTTTCTTGAGAGAACCGAGATACGTTATTTACAAATTATATTATAACTAGAACTATTTATCAAATATATCTATCTATATTGTTAAAATCTTAGCAATTTGATGATAAAATCCTTTTTTACAATTTATATCCAAGAAAATTGTTATAGTTACGTAAGTTAATAAATTTGAAAAAAATTTTATAGATTTATAAAATAGCCTTATTTTATTGAAAAAAATATTTTAATAGTCCACCCAAAATTATGTTAATCTTCATACATATAAAATACACTAATTCGATAAAACACACACAAAAGGCATTTAATGATTTCTAGTGAGGAGTTACTATATAATCTATAGGTAGATACTAATATTATAAGACCATAAAGTTAGTTTGGCCTAACTCGTTAATCTCAGGAACTACTGGTTCATTTATCGAGGAAGGCTAAAGGATATACTTAGGTACTAAGTTATGCTAATCACTCCGAAGTAATCCACTGTAGCTTTTACTTCGAATGTGTCATACAGAACTTTTAATATTAGTTATTTCTGTTGGTTTGGTCTGGGCAAGGCTACAGGTAAAGTTAGTGTAATATATACCTAGTTAGCTTACATACGTATTTTAGGTTTACGCTGTTACCACACATAGAGTAGGCAAAGGAACTTGGGAACCTAGAGTTAAGATACTCCGTACCCATTAAGACACTTCCGTTCTCCACTTTCCGCAGAATTCTGGAGGCATTACGTATTAAATAAAGTTGACATAGGTAGAGACGTAGAAAAAAATAATAATATGATGATTAAATTATAAGAAATTGGTGATANATATGCCATCGCGGACTTTTTTGTAGATCTTATTAAAAGGAACAATACTCCAATACATTATTTTCATATAGTACTTACCATTAAAGCAGCGCATGCGCGAAAGTGTCTCAACGGTTAGGACTTTATACATATTTATCGTATTTATGTTAATTTACATAAAAATATACAAATAATAAACTATATATAAACCTTCCACGAAAAATACTCGATCTAATGGTGAAAACCGCATAAAAATCCATTGGGTGGTTTAGAAGAAGAAGAGTTAGAAACAACAGACAGACACGAAAAGCGACTTTGTTTTATAAGATATAGGATCTCAAATAACAAACACTAGGTTGCCTGAAAAATATCACTTTTAGTGATAAGGCCGCCTTATCAATTTTTTTTATATGAAATTATTAAGATGTCATATAAAAAGTGTTTCAGGGAGAAGATTATTAAGATAGAGAGATTAGACACATGTAGTTAAAAATAATTACTCTTGTATTTTTTTAAATAATAAATCTAACTAAATCACTTTATCTACTTATAATTAATTATAATTATAGATACAAATATCTAAGCTTTTCTAAATAATATCTCTTGAAGATATACCCCAAATAACTAAATGACGTCGCAATTTTAAATCAGACCAACTTGGAGCGTCCGAAAGTTGCCTTTCGCTAAATAATTGATCACGTTCACCTATTACGTGTATAAGACCGATAGATTTTTAAGTAACAATTTAAATTTACTAATATTTTAAGGAAATTAAATTGGAATTTCTAAGGAAATGATGGAGAAACATTTTATGATGGGATATTGTTGTGTCATATGTCATTTTGGTGAAACAAAGCGATGATTGCTTTTTGACATGACAAAAATTTGGTTACAGAAACTAGAGAAGCAGGTGTATATTTGATGTATCTACGTAGTTCTAAAAGTTCCTTAAATAATATGAAGAAAAAATCTAATACGAAAGATAGAGATAATTTACTGCAAATCTCACGTGAAAGCGCAGCGGTGAGTAATTATATTCCGGTACTCAACACGCAATGCCTCCTCGGTGAAAAATGAGGATCGTATCTTAATAGGGAACCTGGGAACATAGTCTTAACACTATGTTCCCAGGTTCCTTTCGTGCTACGTGCGGAGTAAAGCATGAAGCTAAAAAAAATATGCTCATTACTAGAACTTCGAAACAATAAGTATCTCTATTTATTAACGTTTTAACTTAATTTTAACTATTAATTAATTTTTCACAAATAAATTTTCAACTCAGAATAGAACTTACGTTTTAAAAAATATGAAATTTAAGAGGAAATTCAATAGGTCTCCAGATTTTAGGGTCGTAAGGAAATTAAAATTATGTTCCTGAATATTAACATAATTATATGTCTTTTTTCATTATGCTGTGTACCTATGCGTATCATATTTTAATACTTAAAAATAATTTAAAACAACTACAATTAAATCTGTTTCTATAATATTACACGTAATAGATCCTCATATTAGACAACCGTCTGCCATATCTGTTTCTAAAAAGTAACAAATCCCGTACATCGCAATTTCTATTTGTACACAAAATTAGAACATTCGAGATACACTCGTGGAACAGAACGATCGATTGTGAGATGGTTCACGGAAATAACTTCTTTATTTTTGTACATAGATTGTAACAGTACTTGTAAATGGGTTATTGATTAAACATGCCTACTTAGATATAAAAAAAAGCTTTTAATATAATAATTATCGCTGGGTAGAAACAGTAGTACCTAATTATATGGGTTCTTAGATAACTAGTTCACAATTTCTCTCATTCAATTGTTATAAATAATTTAATATGCATGACTTTTCACAATCATTATCACCCTATTTTCACACGTAATCTCTCAAATTTAGACGGAAAACTGAGAAGCGGCCCTAGTATTTTTCTTTAATTTGTTTTAGCCTCACGCTGTATCCCGCACATAGCATGATAGGCAGAGGAGACCTAGGAATTTAGTGTTATGACACTCGGTTTCCATTAAGAACCTAGAACAGTTTTTTGACACTAGATTTTTTCTGCCTTCCCTGCTTCATGCAGAACTGATGAACTTACAACTTATTTTCCAGTTTGTCAAAACCCTAATAAATAATACAGATTGGCCCTACATTGCCCTACATTTTTATACCTCTTTAATGTTTTTATTTTCTAACAGCCATATTATAGAATGCGATGGACCGTTGTATGAGCTCGATTGGTTTTTAAATCGTGTTTATAGTTAGTTTTGTTTAGTTTCTGGTAACATATGTATTTTGTTCCTATTTTACCAATCTGTGGAAATAACTTTATATTAATAAATTAATTCAATTGATGTTTACAATTTGAAATCGATTTGAATATATTTTTAAACAATAGTTTTATACAAATTATTTATTTATTTTTGTATTTTCAAATCTAAATAGATTAAATATATTTTTATAAACAAATCCTTAAAACACTCGTAATAAAGGCAAAGATTAAGGGCACAAAATGCTTACTTTTAAATGCATATGACTAGAGAAAGTTTTTGAAAATTTAAATATGTAGATTATATACTTGCTCGTATACGTGTTTACATGAGTACATCTTATGAAACTTGACTATAGCTTTAATCTATACCTACCTACTAATATTACAAATATAAAGAGTTTATATTGTTAAACGCAAAATCTCAGGAATTACTGGTGCCAAATGGATTTTTTTTGTGTCCATTTATCGGGAAATCTTTGTTATTTTCATTCATCACGCTTGCAAAGCCCGAAGCGAACGCTAGTTAAATAATAAAAAACCAACATTTCCTTAAACAATTACTTCTAAAGTAGTAAAATTATAAATTGAAATAAATATGAAAATATCACATTTATAAAATTTAGTACAGATCACTTTTTTATTATAATTTAGTAATATATTTATATGATACACAAAACAAAACTACACTAACATACTAACAACGAATATATAAAGGTAGTTCCAAAGTAATATTGCAATAGAAATATCTATTGGAGGTACGTGCCTCCCAGTGCAGACTGGATGGACTCATCGCGTTCGTTATTTTTATACTAACTTTGACGACTTTTAAGCCTTTATGAGTTGGTTTTTGAAAATCCTTTTACAGTGTTAAGGAATATTCATATGAGAAATATAAAAAAAATACATTCAATAGACATTAATTCCACACATATCGCACCTTTAGAATTGCCTAATAAAAAAATCATGATTTTGAGAAAGAAAAAAAAAATAGATAAATAAATCAATAATTAAAATGATCTTGTAAGCCTATTTTACCAACAAACACGTACACATTTTTATTTGACGTTTTCCATAACTTGATATTTTTAAAAGTATTTTTGTAATTCTAAAGGTGCGATATAAATATTCAAGAATATTAATTAATATAGCCTCTAATTAATATACAAGAAAATAATATTTTATTGTAAAGATCAACATTCTCGCGAAGTTATTGTCATAAGGTGACATAGTTTAACACTATAAAGACAGGTTACAAATACCTACTAAATACTAAAAATGGCTTTTATGGTTGACAATGTCAATTCTCATTTAGGAGAATAATTAATTAATTATTATGGTTTCCCTGATCTAGTATAATAAAATAAAATGCAGCAATGTACATATGCTGCCATCAGCTTTTACTGGAAAATGGAAAAAAAATGAAAAAAAAGTGTTTATATTTAGTTTGACTTGGCTCGCTTTACGATAACGGCGATTGTTATAGGTTCGATCCACACAACGTAATTTTTTTTAGCTTTGCGCTGTATCCCGCATACATCAGGGTAACTAGAGGGAGCGCAGTGTTCAGACACTTCGTTTCCCATTTTTCACCGAACTCTGCAGGCAATGTGTGTTAAGAGGTGAAACTCAACGCCTAATCGAACCTAGAACCTGTCGCGTTTATAGTCACACGCTTATGACCTTACGTCGCGACTGGCCTCAAGATCATAGTAAAATATTATTTTTTTTCATAAATACTTATTAAGAATAAACGCAATAAATATAATTGTAGATTCTTATCCTAGAAGTTCAAAACTAGCTAGAATTATAATAAATAAAAAAGGTTTTATAGCAGAGCTGTATATGGTTATAATCTTTATAATTTTACAGAAATACTTGTCATTATTCCATATAAGAAACATCACTGTCATAAAAATATATTTTACACGGTTAATTGGAATTTCTATAAAATAGTAAAAAAATTAAGACTACATTAGCGGGACATTAACATAAAATAAGAATTAAAAATATGTGTATATGAGGCCATTAATGGCGCACGGACAAGTGTGACTATAAACGTGACTGGTTATGGGTTCGATCCCCACTCGAGGAAATAAAATATTTATTTAAATTTATATTCCCATTTCTTCCCTCTGGTGTCGAGCCTACCCTACTGTGAGTGAAGCTGATTTAATTTTTGTAAATATGTTTAGGTAAAATAATCAATTACTTTCTACACTCAAAAAAAAAAAGATAAATAAAAAGATATTGTTTTCCATTATAATATTGTTGAAGAAATCATCTGACTTGGGAGTACAATGTTCGTTCGCTCACCAACTCACTCTCGCTTCGCTCGCTGCGATGGACAAAAACCTCTTCTTGAAGAATAAAGATGTTTTTATTTCTATTATAAATTCAGCGAAATCTTCTTATAGCATTTTCATATATAGCATAAGCATAGCAGTTTTGACAATTTTTCATTTCATTTTCATGATATTGATTTCACACACGAGAGGAACGAGAAATACAGATAAGATTATTACACCAAGTTTTCGCCTCCAAAAAGTTAATAAATCTTTTATGGGTATGATGAGCATACGTGTACATAATAAAAAACCGCAGTGTATTCTAGGTTTGCCACTTCCAAAATTTAAAATATCTGTAAAAAAAATTCTGACAAGTAAAGCCTATTACACTGTTCAAGAATATTTAGAGGATAAACATGTATGGAATTAATGTCTATTGAATGAGATATAGGATAGCTGCCAGCAAATGTAATAGATTGTAGCATTGATTCAGAAAAGAGCAACTGTTGAGTTTCTTGCCGGCTCTTCTCAGCGGAACTGCCTTCCGAACCGGTGGTAGCTTTTTGTTCATATGTTCGTTCGACGATTTAAAAGTGCTTATAATAAGTTTATTTGAATAAAGAATATTTTGAATTTGAATTTGAATTTAACACTGCTATAGAAAATCTAAAAAAACACTACAACGAAATACAATAAATTATGTGAACTACACGACTATTTTATTTATATCAAAACAACGACCCAATAAACAAATAAAATATAAGATCAAAACACAATCATCAATTTTCAAAGTTGTGCAACTCCGAAACAAAAGTAAGCACCTAAGTAATGGCAATCAGATAAAAGTTGATTAATCTGCGAACTGAGTCCCGCTTCTTATTATAATAAACTAATTAATGATGGAACGAACAATTCATTATAGAAGCAAAACTGCCTTCCGAACAATAATGATAATGAGTGTAATTAATTACAGGAAGTTGGTTCAAGACGTACGGAGTACAGTGATCGAATCTTCTGTGGGGTAGAGGAGGTATGTTTTTTGTTTTTTGTTAGGGGGTTAGGGTTAGCAGATTTATAATAATAGTTCGTAGATTTCTGTTTGTAAATATTAAATACTTATAACGAAATCAGGCTAGAGACAAGCCGTCTCGTGGTGCACTTGTACTTAGTGTGCAACTGGCTGTGGGTTCGATTCCCACTCGAGGAAATTATATGTTTCATATTTTTATTTCGTCGCTCTGGTAATGAAGCGCATCGTTAACTTCACCATTTAATGCTTCCAGAATTCGGAGGAAAGTGAGGCGTTCCCCACTTGCTCCCACTCGTTGATATGAAAGAACTTATAATATAGGAAAAAATAATATTAAATTAAGTGAATGAGTTCAACATGTCACCCTCTTTATACACGAGTATTTTTCTTTTAAAATGCAATTTATCATAAATTTTTTAAAAGATAATCACATGGTTTTTTTAGAGAAAATAAAAATATACCTACGATATCGCATACATATGTCTTTTTTTCAGTCTTACACATGTCTTTTTTTGTTTGAAAGTTAAGAAAGAAATTTCTTTACAATAATTTCTCTCCGCTAGCACTGCTATCAGATAACGAGTGAAACTAAAAAAAAAATAATAAAAAAAAACCTCACATAATATTCTAATTATTTTATTCTCTTAAAGAAATATTTTCTTATAGAAGAAGAAGAAGAAGAAGAGATACAATCTAGAAAGAGGCAATCGTGGCGCAGTGCGATGACTGTAGGTTCAATTTTCATGTGGAAAATGAATTACTTAATAGGGAAAGGGAACGTAGTGTTAAGACATAAGACACTCCGTTCTGACTTCGACGTTCGACTGCCCTTCGGTACTATGTATGATATACATAAGTAAATTACACATAGCTCTCCGTTATGTAAAGAATAATTAATAATGCTTATTAATGATGTAGACTCTAGCTAATGATCACGATCTATAAATAATTACGCACATCCTTATTAATCATCAATATTGTATTTGAGAATCAATTACTAATTTGAATGCTCTCAGTTTCTGATCTCTGGTAATAAATATATTGGTATCTATATGTAGTCTTTTTTCAGTTTCACCCTGTCTCCCACATGTGGCAGAGGGAGCCTAGTGTTATGACACTCCGCTCTCCACTTTTCGCCAAATTCTGGAGGTCTTACTGGAAACTTGACCTAGGTATAAATCAAATAAATAAAGCAGCCTCACGCTGTATCCCGAGAAGTTAGAACTAACAGTAAAAACGATTAATAGATATGCCACAGATTATATACATATAACTTATCTATATTAATATATTAATAGTTAATTATAGTTAATATATATTAATAGTTAATTTAATACTAGGCACATATAATGGTGTAAAAGTAAACACAAAAATTAAATTAGTCCTCTTTTATTAATTGTAATGCTCGTTGACCTACATTCGTGAAATTGGTACGGAACCCTCGGTGGGTTATACCAACTCACACTTGACTGGCTCTTGTTTCTTCTGAGATACCGAACTCTATTGAAGTTTATGATTGTATTGTTTCAATGCCGCATGAAAAATGATAAGTTTTTCATTCCGTGTATCAAAATGCGTAAAGGCCCCTCTAATGTTATACCACTGATGACTTTAGTCATTATTACTAAATTAAAATACACATGTAAACATACTATGCCCCAGTTCGAAACTTTTACTTTAATTAATATTATGATATCGTCGTGAGAAGGGGTCACAGGTTCAATTTATCTTAAAATATTCAATAACACGTTATTCTCGCGAAAATCTTAAGAGATAATTTAATCATTATTTTCAAATTTTCCGACATAGTGCAGTGATTCATTTCTTTCTCGGGAAAATTAATTATTTAATGTTCCAACACGGAATGCCCCCAGATTCCGCGGAAAGTGGGAACGGAAGTGTCTTAATAGAAACGAAGTGTCCTAAGGTAGGGCTCCTAACATTAGATTTCCTTTGCCAACCCTGCTATGTGAAACTAACAAGAAAGAATATATATATAATCCATGACATAAAATCATAAAGGTTTGTAAAACTGAATTGCAATGGTGTGAATTTTGTGAAAGTCTACAACAATAGACAATTGTTAAATACAACGTAAAGTACCTTACGAGTCCAGTCGACTTGACTTGTATCGTTATTATGAATGAAATCAAGTCATGGAACAATGGGACAGCGTCTAACTGAACGCGATGGTAGTGGGTTCCATATCCACCCGAGGTAATTCTTTATTTATATTATTTTTACTTTCCCATTTAACTTGCAATATCTCGAAAATTTGTTAAAAATGAAAGAGAACGGAGTACCCTAACACTAGGTTCCCTCTGCCTCCTACTAAAATAAAAATAAGTTAACTATAAGAGTCCCAACCTAGATCTTTTTACCAGATATAATAGATTCGATAAATTCTTCGAATCGGTCTATTACTAAAATATATAGATATATGACAAATTTATACTTGTTAATATTTAGTATGCATATTTACATATACATGTTTGTATAATATATTACGTGTCCTACTTCAGCTAAGTTGTTAGTATAATTTCCGTTTTAAGCTTGAAATGTATGTGATATATTTTGTTATATAGGCCGTCGTGGCACTGCGTAAGCCTGTAAGCGACGGTTGCGGGTTCATTTCTCCGCTTTACTATACGATGCAGCGTTGAACAACGCTACCTTATGAACTTATGGTCAAAGTTACGTTTAGCACTTAGAGGGAAGATTCCCACTATAGAGACAATCCTGGTCCGTTCTCATATTAGTGTATGTGAAATATTCTTATAGGTAAGCGTGGTTGAACTCAGACTTGGCCGGACTGCGATCAGACCGAGAACCGTGCCCGACTCTATAGGATTCACCCTTTCAGAACGTCTAATGTATCATATACAAATCCTACTTATTTCCATTTGTATCACGAATGAAACTGCTGCTAAAACTTAGCAACCCTATAAAACTGTCAATATATTTACATTTAAAAGACTTAATTTAGCAAGCCTACTTCCAGCACAGCAAATTAGATCGCGCACCGCCTGTGTACTATAAAACTAATTACCATTGAATATTGCATGAAATCTTAGCTATAAATTGGTAACACGTTAAAAGCATCAGTTAGCAACTACCTATATAACTACCCACTACCTACCTGGGAACTAGGTCCACATAAAGAGCCGTATGAACGCTCATTAGGTCCGCGGTATCGTCCATAAATACATTATCGCGGGGGGTTTGGGGTGGCGGGTTATCGAATTAAAACTTCACCAGCAATAGTAGAGTTGAACACCGTATTAATACACCATGTATAATTCGTGCGCTTGGACAAACTTGGTTTGCTCCGCTTGTTACCGTTTTCTGTGATCATTNAATTATTTAATGTTATTATTTTCTCGCTTTAGTAACAAAGCATAGGACAAAGTTCCACCACTCAACACGGAATGCCCCCAGAATTCAGCGGAAAGTGGGGAACCGAAGGGTCCTAAGTTAGGACTCCTAACATTAGGTTACCTTTGCCAACCCTGCTATGTAAAACTAACAAGAAAGAATATAATATAAGCCATGACATAAAATCATAAAGGTTTGTAAAACTGAATTGCAATGGTGTGAATTTTGTGAAAGTCTACAACAATAGACAATTGTTAAATACAACGTAAAGTGCCTTACGAGTCCAGTCGACTTGAGTTGTATCGTAATTATGAATGAAATCAAGTCATGGCACAATGGGACAGCGTCTTACTGTGAACGCGGTGGTAGTGGGTTCCATATCCACCCGAGGTAATTCTTTATTTACATTATTTTTACTTTACCATTCACCTTGCAATATCTCGAAAATTTGTTGAAAAATGAACGGGAACGGAGTACCCTAACACTAGGTTCCCTCTGCCTCCTACTAAAATAAAAATAAATTAACTATAAGAGTCCCAACCTAGATCTTATTACCAGATATAGTAGATTCGATAAATTCTTCGAATGGGTCTATTACTAAAATATATCTATATGTATCGGTCTATTACTAAAATATATCTATAGATAAATGACAAATTTATACTTGTTAATATTTAGCATGCATATTTACATATACATGTTTGTATAATATATTACGTGTCCTACTTCAGCTAAGTTGTTAGTATAATTTCCGTTTTAAGCTTGAAATGTATGTGATATATTTTGTAATATAGGCTTTCGTGGCACTGTGTAAGCCTGTAAGCGACGGTTGTGGATTCATTTCTCCGCTTTACTATACGAGGCAGTGTTGAGATGAACCTGGTCAAGGTTACCTTCAGCACTAAGAGGGAGGATTCACACTATAGGGCCAGTCCGTTCTCGTCGTCCGTTCATTCATATTAGTGTATGTAAAATATTCTTATAAGCGTGGTTGGACTCAGCCTTGGCCGGACTGAGATCAGACCGAGAACCAATCATGCCCGACATTATAGGATCCACCCTTTCAGAACGTCTAATGTATCATATACAAATTCTACTTATTTCCATTTATATCATGAACGAAGCTGCGGCTAAAACATAGCAACCCTATAAAACTGTCAATATATTTACATTTAAAAGACTTAATTTAGCAAGCCTACTTCCAGCACAGCAAATTAGATCGCGCACCGCCTGTGTACTATAAAACTAATTACCATTGAATATTGCATGAAATCTTAGCTATAAATTGGTAACACGTTAAAAGCATCAGTTAGCAACTACCTATATAACTACCCACTACCTACCTGGGAACTAGGTCCACATAAAGAGCCGTATGAACGCTCATTAGGTCCGCGGTATCGTCCATAAATACATTATCGCGGGGGGTTTGGGGTGGCGGGTTATCGAATTAAAACTTCACCAGCAATAGTAGAGTTGAACACCGTATTAATACACCATGTATAATTCGTGCGCTTGGACAAACTTGGTTTGCTCCGCTTGTTACCGTTTTCTGTGATCATTTTTGTATGGTGTAAGAAAGAGAATTTCGTCACTATGTTTTTATTAGCATTGACTGTTAATAAAATATGTTGAAATATTGTTTGTGGAAATGATACGAAGCTTTATTTAGAACTATTTGTATATATTTGTTAAATATTAACCTAGCTTTAAGAATCTAAAAAAAATATTTCTTAAGTAAATTTAAATAAAACTGTAAATAAAGCATATTATGAAGATTTCGAGTACATAGCTAATAATCTTGACGACTTTAAGTATAGGTATTTACAGGTAAACCGTACATATAGCTGATTATCACTATTCAATTTCATTTTAATTGCAATATAAAATATCCAATTTATATTCCTTCATATAATTTAAATTATAAAACCCTTATATATGCAAATACACGTACTGCACAGATAAATAACAAACTAACATAAACATCAACATAATAATATAATTTGATCTAAAATATATGAAATGAGGCAAGTAGAGTACAGCAGTGGGCGGGGTGGCGGGCGCGGGGCGCGAAGGAGCGATCGAGGTAAGGGTACTGGCTACGTAATTAGATTTTCAAAGTCCGAATACACTGCTCGTACTTGTCTTCATAATAATGTGAGTGGATGACGCTGTTTTGATACTTTGGTATTTTTGATGACAGAAATAGTGGGTTTTTTAGGTAGTTTTCGAAATTTGCGAGAAAGAGAAGCAAGTGTCTCTGTTCTCCTGTAAATTTAAAACATAACATATAGAGTGATGGAAAGTCGGATGCAAGTGCTTTTGCAATGTCTGTCCCTGGAGTGAGATCTCCCGGACGCCCAAGGAAGCGCTGGTTGGGTGATGCAGGATGTAAGAGCCAACGGTCTAACCACCGAGGACATTAAACACCGTGCAAAGTCGAATAGTTTGAGCTGGAAGGCAGCCTGGCAAACGCCGGGATTAGTGCCAGGAGGAAGAAGAATATCTATATAATTGAATCTAAATATCTAAATATTAATCGAGAATTTTAGTAAAAATTAATCATATACCTTATAACTAATAAATTAGAACTCACCAACATCCAGACCAGCACATTACTACCATAAAACTCAAAACTTTAAACTCAATAAACCAAAAACACCATCCAGTATCAAAACCTTCCACAAGCAACTCCACATCGAGGTATCGGATATTTAGTTTGCTTTGGGCCGGCGGGGGGGAGGCCGGGGGGAGGCTAAGTCCAACTATAAATTAGGAAGGGTACAGTTTCATTAATCACCCATACGCCGTTATTATTAATTAACCCCCGTTTCGAACTATCGCCCGCATTAAATATCGACCGGGCGCTGCCAATGTCAACTCTTTCATGTCTTAGTTTCGATGTTTGTTGTATCATTTACGGATATTTTAGTGTAAATAATGTCTTGCAAACTAATATGTTATTATAGTAATTTTATATTTTAGGGCTGTTAGGTCATTTTCTGATGGTAATGGGTGATTTTATATATGATTATTTTCTGTTGAACCCTGTTTATTGAATGTAGCAGGGTAGGCAGAGGAAGCTTAGTGTTATGGCACTACACTTTCTGCCGAATTCTGGGGGTATTGCGTGTTAAATGTTCGCCACTCAAGACGTTAAAACAGTTAAAGCGACAAATTTTATTATATATATGTATTTGTAAGGTATTGAACCCGCGACCATTGCATTTACAGTTAAATGCTGTCTTCTTACTACTTGCTGTAATTTTCAGAACAGTTCAAATGTATTTGTTTTTCGGATCTTTCGCATTTATTCTCGATTTTCCGACTTAATTTCATTTAAATAATAATTAACATCTTTAAATATTACTACATTTAATAAACTAATAGTATTAATTATTGCTAAAAAAATACATAATTCACGTGGCAAAGGTCAACGCGGTCAAGGACTAGTTTATTAGGAACTCACATATATAAATCTTTATAGCACCCGAGTTATTATCATATTTGCTAATAATTAACTATTTTACATATAAAAACATTAATAAAAAAATAATAATTACCTTAACGCAAGATATAATTATGTTGTATGGTTTTTACAATCCACTTGATTGATATTAACTGCTGTTTTAGTAGAATTTGAAATTGCTTAAATAATCATGTTTTTTATTGTATTTTTTTTTATAATTTTCAACCGACCGTTTGAATCTACAACTGTCGAGTGTGCTTAAGACATTTTTGAACTGCTCCATAACCTTCCACCGGTACCATCGATACTGTGTTTTCAAAGGTCAAACGAGATCTCTACACTTCGACTTCGCCTGGAAGTTTTTTTTTTACCATTTCCCCCTCCTGGCAAAACAAAACACAGCGTTGAGTTCCACAAATAAACACAGAATGTCTCTAATATCGACGGAAAAGCGAAGAATAAAGTGTCTAGACACTAGTTTCTCCTTATTTACCTTGCTGTAGGAGATAAAGCATGTTATCTTTCCAATAAACTTCTAATTCTAAAGATACATTTTATCATTATTCTAACAAATTGATTCAAGCATCAACAAATACCCTAACTTAATTAAAATTAATGATAAAATTTTAATGAATAGTGAATACCTATCTATACAATATATATAACCTATGGAATACAAAAGTTATTAATAATTCATACCATCCCGACAATATACCCGGTGCCTAAGGAGGCAAATATTGTAGAAAACCGTCATTAAACTTTTAGTTGGTAACCACAACTTATTAATTATAACTGTTACCTTGTAAAAGAAGGAATCCAGTATAAAAACGACTGACTTTAAGCGCGAAGGTAGTGGGTTCGATTTTTATTCGGGGGATGATAATATTCCACAAATATTATATTTTTTGTTTTCATTCTCGGTCAATACAAAGAGCGGCGTTTGGTTCCGTAACCCAACAGCTAATTACGTGACGATAGTAAGTTCGATTTCGACTCGAGGTAATGAAATATTTAATATTTGCGTACAACTTGAAGTTAAAAAAACATGTAATAAGTACAATCAATGTAATAGAACAAATATTATAGAATCACATGTTCCTGTTCAATCCGCATCTGTCAATATAATAGTGATGTACTTTTAGACTCAATCGATCATTTTTTTTACTGGACGCCTACGATTTCATGAAGTGACAGCGAGAGTCGAGTGGTGAGACATTCCACCTTCTACTTTCTCTTGATTTTTGCTTTTATTAAGGAAACCTTTATTCCCATATGTAAATGGACATATGATAAAGAATTGCATATTTTTTTAAACTCCACGCTCTGCCCCGCAAACAGGAGGATAAATAGAGGATACCTAATATTTCAAAACACTATATTAATAACTTTCCCTGAAATTTTCGAGACATTGCTCTGTTTTATTACCAGTTATCGAACCCACTACCGTCATGTTTACAGACAATATAAAGTTCCGGGATAAAATATTAATGTTTTATTACTGTACTAAGTAGCGTAACTCAACACCCATATATTATTTTCATCACATACATCATAAAATAATTAACAATTTATAAATATTATAAGTAGTTGTTTGCAAAGTGCTATTAGCGGCCATTAAATTAAAACACTACAATGTTGAAGTTAATATATTAATGTTAATCATTTTAAACGTGTACTTTTTTATTGTATTCGTAAGTATGTGAGTAAAGAACAGTGCGTGTAAACAGGTGTGTCGTTATTTCCATTTTTAGCTACGTGACGGCGGAAATAAATATTTATAAAATCGTCAATTATTCCTTACTTACTCGTATATACGAGTATATCATAAAAAAATTAATTATTAGAAATTATAATATTAAAAAGAAACAAATAAACGACACTAATTAAAAAATATATTATTTAGTTCAATATAAAAGCATATTTTTACACTATGTTAGCTCTATTGAATTCAAAATTCCACTGATTTAACAAATTCCAAAAATTCTAATTTCCACTCTTTTAAAGTATTGTAATATATAAAATGTAAGAACTAAATTATCTTACTAATATATTACTTCGGTTGGTTATAGAAAATGGAGATAATTTTATTCTATGAGGTAATTTACAGGAAATGTAAGTATTTTTATAGCTTACGTAACTACAAGTAAATATTACAGTGATGTTTTCATATAAAATAACTAACAAAACTGTTTTTAGCACATTCATATAAAAAATATATATTTCACCCGATATTTATAACGTTCCCATAGAAGCAATGGACACAAATTTAATGAGCTTCTAACATCCGTAATTAGATAGGCGTGAAATTAATATTGTTTTATACAAACTACCTTCTAACTTAACTTTCCTCGCATTAGATACTAAAACGATGTATGGCCGTAGATTCCGTATCGATAAGATTTATAGTTTAATTTTGTGGGTAGCCACTTCTGGTCAAGGTTAGTGTAGTTTTTGTTGGTAATTTAAATTAAATTTACTTATTTTTGGGTTTTGTTTAGCAGTCTCTTTAGTGATGGGTTCGATTCCTATAATAAATATTTAGATATTGTTGTTAGTAGTATTGTTAAAAATCTATCATTAGAAATGCTGTCAATGTCTTTTATTATATCCAGAGAAACTAGGGAGATCCGTAACGAGACACCGTTCAATGAAAACTAGTGTCAACACACTTTATTCTTTACTTTCCGTTTCTACCTGATTTTGAGAATTTGTGTGTTGAATGCCAACCTAAACTTTTATAAATATTTCCTCAAATCGGATCTAAATCATCACTTCACAAATATCACCTTCTGTCTAACATATGTACGAGTATGTATGTATGTAGGTAGTAGATACATTGAAGTCATCAAGGCGTACCGGCACAGAGGCTATCTTATAAGGACGAATGTGAGTTCAATTCCCACTCGGAGTTTTCATTATTTTAATTACCGTTCTCTGGAAACAAAACAATACGATGATATAAGCATCTATCATCTAAGGATAGTCTAAAATATATTTTATCAGAACAATACGAAATATCTATCTAACTATTGATAAACGTGGTAAATTGATTAATTTGTGAATCGTGACTGACATTGTCTACTGCAGTATAGGTATCAGGTTCGTTGCAATGCATACTGGCTCGATTGAAAGTAAGCGAAGATTCTACACAATGCCTACTAGCATCTGTCTTTTTCTTTGGCTACATTTGTTTAAACTAAATATAAATAGATATTATATTTATTAAAAAAAGTATATTTTTTATATGTATAAGCTTTGGTCCACAATAGATAAATTGATAATATCTAAAACAACTCAATGTAGTCAGAAAGTTTCAGAAATCAGTCAGTCAGTCAGTTTAAGAAAATTCTTCAAAAACTTTCCCTTAAACTAACTAACTGCACACTAACAAGAACTTCCACATCAAAACTTATCCAGTCCAGCTCTGGTCTTAACAAATCTGCATTACAGAATTAGAAGGTCTAATCAATACAACAAAACAATTTACAGATACGCTTACGTACGTTGCCGGCTGCAGTGAGCAAAGCTATAGCTAGCCAACGATCCGTCGACTGACCCCACCCTTATAAATAATAGTGGTAAGGCCCCATCCCCCCTACACCCCTTAAGGGTAACATCTACCCTCCGGATCTCATTTCCAAATTGCATTTCGAAACTGAATCTCGACTTTACAACTAAACGGCATCGTTNTTTATATGTATTAGCTTTGGTCCACAATAGATAAATTGATAATATCTAAAACAACTCAATGTAGTCAGTATTATAAGAAAATTCTTCAAAAACTTTCACTAAAACTAACTAACTGCACACTAACAAGAACTTCCACATCAAAACTTATCCAGTCCAGCTCCGGTCTTAACAAATCTGCATTACAGAATTAGAAGGTCTAATCAATACAACAAAACAATTTACAGATACGCTTACGTACGTTGCCGGCTGCAGTGAGCAAAGCTATAGCTAGCCAACGATCCGTCGACTGACCCCACCCTTATAAATAATAGTGGTAAGGCCCCATCCCCCCTACACCCCTTAAGGGTAACATCTACCCTCCGGATCTCATTTCCAAATTGCATTTCGAAACTGAATCTCGACTTTACAACTAAACGGCATCGTTGGATAAACTACCCTAAGAAACAACAATAAGGTTGACATTGTTTCGTTATTTTAAGAGCTAAATTTAGTGCTTACTTGTAAGGTCATAACCTAAGAAGGGGCTGCTACCCTGTACAAGCACTAACTCGTATAATGAGATATGATAATAAACGCTTCGGTTGAATATTGATGTTGAGAAGTTAGGGATGCACTCAGCTTATTTACGGCTGAATCTAGCTAATCATAAATCTTGGATGATTAAATTAATAATTCAATATGGATGCCTTTTTTTATTAATTATGTTATTTGTAATGAAAAAGTAAGTTTGTAATTTGGTTAGTTATGTGGGACATATAACTGTAAACACGACGGTTGTAGGTTCGATCCTTACTCTTTTTCAGCTCTTGTAGACAAAGTGCGGTGTTGAATTCCGCAATCAACACGCAATGTCTTGAAATTTGAAGAACTGTCTTCGCTTTGTGTTCTTCCTCTGCCTACCCTGCCATACTATTTGAAGGTACAATTGAAACTCACTTATTATAAACCTTGGTTGATTAAATTAATAATTCAATAAGTTTACCTTCTTTATTATAAGTAAATATATGTTCTACTTTAAAAACTTTAGATAGTCTCAAAAGTTTATGGTCAGTATATCTAAATATGGTTATTTTTATTGTAGTGAGACCTTTCATAGGCTTTAAACCATTTAAAATAACATATTTTGGCGTAAGATATAGAAAATATCATTTTTTGAATAAAATCGTTAGGTAAAGGGGTAGGCAAAAGGTAGGCAAAGAAATCTAGTGATAAGACACTCCGTTCCCCATTTTCTACACAATTTCCACCCTAGAAATAGCATGTTGAGAATCACATGACTCTTGCTACCAGAGCTCAGAAATGGAAATAATTCGTTCCCATGAGTGGGAAGCGAACCCACAACCACGGTTACACCCAGACTGGATTACTACTTATATTTACTGGGCATTAAATTGCTCTTCAGGCCTTATTCAATATTAGGTTATGAAAATGGCATGTTTTCCTCCACTCCAGTGCCGTTACGTTTGCGCTGGTGTCAATTTTTATCAAGATTGATTGATGTGTTGAGACGTTAGTAGGTCACTAATACAAATTTTCTTTTATATTTATGTGTTTCAATACACTATCTTTGTATAGATGAATAGAGAGTATTTAAGTGATTCAGCTCTCCCTTCTTTACTTTGTGAAAATAATTTCGACACTATTCGTTTATTTTTATATTGTAGTAAACTCCGATTTTCTTCCAAATTTCAAGACATTGTATTTTAATTGGCGTAAACACTAATAAAGTAATATTTATAACGTAGTTCATAAGTAAATAACAATGAAATACACTAATTTTCTTATTTACTTTAGTCCCACTACTGGGAGGTGTGATGCAGTTCTTAAACAACACCACTGATCCAACACGTCCACGTCAGTAAACAGTTGCAACCGTATTCAAATGTTCGCCTCTTGTTGTATTCTAGGGTGTACCAATTAGTCTAGAATCTAGATACATTCGATATTTGTCCGTATATAATAATACTATTTGTTTGTTATACATATATACTATTTTGTACGTTAACTAAACATTATGAGGACTGTGACGGTAAACGCCACGGTTGTGAGTTCGATTTCTATTCGAGGGAATGAAATATTTAATATTTTCATTTTCTCGCTTAGGTAACAAGACAAAGGCATTGAGTTTCGCAAGAAATACAGAACTAAAGTCTTTCTACATTAATATATTTAAACACTAATAAAGCCACTAAAGTAATAAAAAAATCACCAAAAAAATAAAATAATTACATTAATTACAAAATTTAATCATAAATCATCTTATTTGTCCATAATAAAAATGTATATAACTCACAATTAACACGTCTACATCACTCACAACCAAGCACGTGCCCACATTGGTGTCCAATGACATCACTAGTGTTTAGGCTCTAACGGGGATGAATCATGCTGACATTATTCCTGCGCAATTATCATCGCCGCGCCTTAGCATTATACCAATTAATTGTTCTCAGCTTGTTCTAGTATAAGCTAAGATTTAGATTAAACTATAATATCATATAATTTAATAATATATTTAACTAAATGATGGTTGTAGATTCTAACCTACTGAGAACATTAATTAATTCCATTTTTCCGATCTGACAAGATTTTGTCTTGTCAGATCGGAAATGTGTCGAATTCGTATGGAAACTTAGATCCGTCTGCCAATCCTAGAAAAAATATAAAGCTTCCTTTCTTCTTTTTTGTATTTCATGACTAAACCAAAAAAAGGATGCAAATCATTTAGGTTGATTATGTCAACTATCCAAACATCTTAGTCAATTCCATATGGAGAAAATGACATAAATAAGAGTGGTGGACACATGATAATTAACATGTTATAATATAGGATATAGCCTTCTCCTCCACTCATAAAGATTTTGTCAATTGTAGCCTTAGACTAACATGTAAACCCAAAATCGATCACCCAGTTTTTGTTAGCTTCAAGTTGTACCCAGCACGTAGTAGAGTACGCAGAGGGAACCTGGGAACCTAGTGTTAAGACACTCACCGCGCTTTTCCTCGTTACCACGGCGAAGAAATGAAAACATTAAATATATTATTTCCTCGAGTGAATATTGAAACAGGTTGTACTTTTATATCAATATAGATTAAATATATAAATACAAATATATATATATATATATATATTTGCTTAACTAAATTTACTATACACTACAATCAAAACAACAATAGAATTTAGACTATAATTAATACTTTTATGGTGGCGCCTAAACGTGGCACTGACAACACATTTAACAATGAGGTGCTAGGACTTCATAATTGGGACTCCTTTGCTAAACTAAATTGGTACACTAATATAGAAGTGGATTAGACGATGGTGGTAATAGAAACATGATGTGTCTATAAATAAACGCAAAGTCGCGTATTTAATACTAATATGGATTAATATGGAACTTTGTGTTTCAACATACTATTAATTGAAGTACAATATACATAATGTGCATATTTCAGCTTCACGCTGTATCCCGCAAGTGTAGGCAGAGAGCCTGGTACGCGGCGTTAACTTCCGCCACTCACCACGTAAGATCTGCAGAATTCGTCGGAAAATAGGGAACCGAGCGTTTTAACACAAGGTTCCCTCTGCCTATCCTGCTGTGTGCGGAATAGAGCGTGAAGCTGGTTCTTAGAATATATTTAATTTCTTATTCTAATGCCATAACTGACAGATAAAAATATAGAGTAAAACAAACCTAAATTAAATTAAATTATAATAATAATGTAAAGACATATAGATATTTCTTCAACGGCGTCTGGTCCGCGCAATTAAACGATTCGTCTGCTTAGCAATCGCGTCGTAAAATCTGCATAAGAAGCCAACCTCAAGCCTTTGACTCGAGGCTCTGCTACAATAGATACATGTTTTAATATATAAAATGTGAAATATTATTAAAATTATTTTACGAAAACGTTTTAAACTAACAAGCGTGTGTTTGAATCCTGTTGTGCTAAGTTTTAAGACCAAAAGGTACTAAAAATGTCACTTCTACATCCTTTTTAAGCTTTCATATAATTGAAGAGCATGAACGTTTTGTCATTTCTTCAAATGACACGTACCCAACTAAACATACTTGTATTTTTTTCATACAAAAAACTTCCCACAAAACTAAGATCGAATAAAAAATTTATTACACTTTTTCCATTTAAGCATCGTATAATTGCTCATTGACGGTCTTTTAAATGGTTTCTTGCTACCTAACTAAAGGAGACCGACGATAATAATTAGTAGAGAAACGTTGTTTAATTATGAACAAATATGTCATTTGCTAAAAACAATTGTTGAATTGAAGTGTGCTCGCCAAATATGGGCATCGCCGCTTGACAATGCTCACGTATAGTACCGACAGGGAAAGGTCAAATTAAAATATCACCTAATATTACTACCTATAATAATGACAAAACGCTTATATAGAGTTAATACATATATAGTGTAAAAGTTTTTGTATGGACACATTCTTTTCTTCTAATATGTTACATTGTAATTAAATGAATTCATGTAAATTGCACCTGCAACTACAAACTTCGTTACAGTTACTTTAATGTTTTAGAGTGTTATTTTATCAAAACCTGGGGAAGTTTAAAAACACTATAACTTTAAATCTATCTATTTCTATATGAAAAGCTGAGTACCAAATATAGGTAGTAAGCTTAAAACTTCATAACGTTTCTGTTTAGATATCAGGTGAAAAATTTATACAAAAATATATAGTTACAATGGAAATGTATTGTACCGTTCATATTTTCTATACATTTTAATATAAAAACTCTATCACCAATATGGTTAAAAAAATATGACAACCCAATATTAACTTTTAATTAATTTTATTTTAATATGAAATTTTGATGTCAAAACACCTTGTAATTTTTTTTGTACCTATCGTTTATGGGACCGCTCTACTTTGGAGACATTGCAAGTCGAGTGGTAGGCAACACCGCCCTTTTGTTTTGTTGCTATATCGGGAAAATGAAAACAATTCATCCTCCTGGATGGAATTCGAACTCACTCTCGAGTTAACATTCAGTAATTAAGAAAGTAAAATATAATAAATGTCTAAGAATCTGTTACCAATGTAGAACAGCCTCTGGCTCGTGGACTCATTATTACAGTTCCAGATCATTGTTTCAAGTCCACACAATGGTACACGAGTTCGCGCCTTGTCTCAGAGATTTCCATGTGTATCGACACGCGCTAATATTAATATTGTAACGTACATTTTACTTCTACTAATATACACTTGTTATAAATATGGTATATTCTTTTGATAAATTGGTATATGCTTTTGTTCTGTAATAGTCATGACTAAAAAAACGCACACACGAAATTCATTAAATTCGTTAGTGTAGAATAATACTTTAAAAACGACAAGTATAAAAAGTCTTGTTTTAGATAATTTAACTAAAATAATTATTTGTAATCGACCCAGTCGATATCTATGGCAAAACGCAAACTATTCGTTGATGCGCTATTTGGCGACAGTAAGTAATTTACGGCTACATTGTAGTTGGACGAGAATAATGTCCGCTTTATTACGCATTAACGCTAACAAACATGTTAAAATAACATACTCTTAGAAAAATTGCAATTAAATGCTATTAAACTTGAATTAACTTTTAGTTAATGTCATAAACTTTTAATATAGCTTAATAAATATTAAATGTAAAATAAATATATATTATAATGTATATATATTACAAGAAATAATAATATTTTAGGAAAAACTTTGGTACGGTATTAATGTAATTTTGAAGTAAATAACGAGTGAACCAATTACAAAGTATTGTAATGGATTTAGACGTATCGTCTTCACAGAGCCGGCGAAAATTAAATTTGAAAATCATTTGTGGACCATATTTTGATTGCTGCCAAAAGTAGTCCCCACTGATGGTCCACAGACCTCTAGTGGTCCACGGAACACTTTTGCTGATGCTGGGAACCAATGTGATAGCAGCTAGGCAATGCATAAAGTTAAAAGAAATAATAATAAAGTTGACATGAGCGAAAAGTTGAGAACAGAGTGATGAATCACTAAGTTAAGTACTCTATATTTAATATGCAATCTTCAATATAAAATAATAAATGAAATTCCAATCGACTGTATAAAGTTATCTTATTGTAAAATTCTAGTTTATCAAATAAAAGTAGTATCATGTATCGAGGAGGTGTATCTGTAAAATATGGGACCACCGGCTTTCTGGAGTCTGCGGTGTATTAACTGTGTGTTGATGTTAACAGTGTGATTGTGAATTTTATAGTGTGACAAATTTTATTATATATAAAATTGTTGTTTGTTTTAGATTTGAATCTGGTGATATCATTAAACTAATATATTCCTATGTGTGTATTAGTATAGTATAGTGATTAACGAAAATCATAAGTTCGAGTTTGAGATGTTAAAGACATAACTACTATTGATTGAGTAGTAGCGAAAGCGTAAGAAACACATCCATAATAATAATGATAAACGATATAACGTACCAAAAATAATATAAGTTTTATTTTTTTACGTTTTCACGCCCAAAGCTACTGAATATTAAATGTGAATTAATTATTTAATTTAATTTAATCCAGTAAACAAAACCACTCTATACACATCCACGTCTCAAGTTGCTTTTATTTCGGCACGTAACCGAGTAGCCGTGTGCTGTCTACATCGAGGCTGCATTGACCGCCTTCGCGACCTTCACCCTTTAGAAGGTCACCCTCTAGATCTTTTTTCATTTCATTCCGAAACAGAAAACGTAAATAAACGCCTTTTTTCTAATAAATGTAACTTTATAGGCCTTATTCCTTATAAGGATTTTTTTTCACATTATATACACGTTAATGATCGAACTATTAATAATCCTGTTAATAAATTAATAAAAAAAGATCTAAAGTAAAACTGTTTTCAGAATTTTAACAGGTTGTTTGTAAATGACCATTGACGCAATAAGGACACCTTTAAGAATTTAAATGTTAATTATTATCATTCACAGAATTTGGTACAAATAAGGTATGAAAAGTGCACATGTTACATATTTCCTTCATTTTTAATGAAAATAAAAATAAAAAAAAACTTAGAAACAATTTTTACATTGAATTTCACATAGTTCTACGAATAATTAATTGCTATATTTGTATTAATAAAAATCTATGTTTTTTTTAAAATTCCAATGTAATATTTTAATATATTTTATAAAATTTTGTTGTTGTTGTATATCTAGACAATGGAATACCAAAACTTATATTTGTGTACTATGCATACAAATCTTCTTCTATATATATAAAATCGAAAGGTCACTCACTCATCACGAAATCTCAGAAACTACGAGTGCTAGGAATCTCAAATTTTGCATAGGGGTTACTTATAGGACGTAGGTGCTCGCTAAGACGGGAATTTACAATATTCGACTTCTAAGGGGTTGTTTTCGGGGTCGAAAGTTTGTATGAAACTTCGTTACTACAAATGCTAGGAGTCTCAAATTTTGCATAGACGTCACTAGGACGTAGTCATGGAGACAGAAATTAATAATAACATAGTTCACGCGGGTGAAACCGCGAGCGGGCCGCTACTATTATAATAAAATTAACCTTGATATAACAATTGCTTAACGTTAGTATGTTTAAAAAATCAATTGATTATAGATATATTTAACGGAAAAAATAAAAAAAAAACCATATGATTCAATATTTTTATATAAATTATAAACTTTATATTCATATATCGTATAATAACCCATAGGAACAGTCGGAAAAAGAAATACTTTTTATCATAAGTACAATAGTCTCAATACAGAAATTATTTGGCAAAATAATGGATATTATACTAATACTATAAAGTTGAAAAGTTTATTTAGTCGAACGTGCAAATCTCAGGAACTGCTGGTTTCAAAATTTTTTTTTGTGCTGGATAGTCCATCTATCGAGGAAGGCTATAATATTTAAAAACATTATGTTAATAATCCCGATTTTCAGTTTGAGTTTCCAATAAAGCGTACCCGCGGACCGGTCTAATTTCCGCACTTAGAATATCTCTAAAACCTGGAGGTGTAAGCCACAGCTCATGCAGAACATGCTCATGAAGCGAAATCTACAAAAGCATAAACCAGTAAATTAAAACACAAGCAATATCAATCTCTTAGCGTGGCAGATACCAATCAAATTGAATTAGAAATGAATCTAGAATCCTAGGAACAAATAAAATAAAGAAATCTTACAGCTATAAATGTTTTTCACGTACGCGCTACAACTAATGTACACGCAACGCGAGGCGTTAACAAATACTGGCAGCGACTATAACAATAAAATTATGAAGTTTATAAATCCAAAAGGCTCGAAACAGGCTTAGGTATACATATATCGTAATTCAGTACCTCACGTTACAATTTGCACTAAATTTATAATACAACTAGCGACCCCCTTGCGGCTTCGCCCGCTTTTACTACTGGATTATTCATATAATGTATGTTTGCAAAGCACTTAAGATAATGTGAAAATTAATTAAACTCTAATGCAACCCGCATTTTCGTAGTTTCAATAAGGATTTTCCAATTGTTTTACACAGCAAGGATTTTTTAGTAGGTACCGTAATTTTAAATCTGTGCTACTAATCTTTTCAAGTACTTATTAAAATATATTTAAATGACTATTTTTAGATAGTTAAATGACTATTTTTAAACGGAAGAAATTATAAACAAAAGCCTACCTACTAATAACTACTACAAAAAATATATCGCGCTGAAATAATACATTCAACTCTAATTATCCAATACGTGCAAACGCATCTAAATCTTCGTTGCTATAAAGGCAGGCGGGTTTTTTTTTTGCTTGTGGTTAATGCTGAAGAGGGTATTCTGTCCCTGATGAAAAGCAAGCACTACGTGGCTGCCTGTGAGGAAAATTAAATAGAATGCATCGGCCGGGAATCAAACACGGGCCGCCCGCGTGGCAGGCGAGCATTCTACCACTGAACCACCGATGCGTGTAAGGCAGGCGGGCGCGGCGGACGCATGGCGAGTGGCGAGCCGTTTCGCAGCAAGGATTTTTTGATATTGTAACAACTTCTAAAGTACTTATTAAAATGAAAAACAGTAAAGACAGTTTTGATCTACATTAAATGGCCAACGTAACTAATATACTTATTTATATGCTGAGAGTAAGGGATAAGTAAAACTTGAGTCGATACTGCTGAAGTGTCAACGACGTGATGTGTCAACAATTAAATGCGTTTTTCTCTTAAACTATTCGCAATTTCGAAATTGTGTAAAAAGCAAATTTTATCTTCGTTTAACGTAGAAAATTAATAAAGTATTTTAAAGGATAAGGATTAATACCATTATGGAAAAATATCCCTCACAATAAAAAATATATTGAAATTATTATTTTTAGACAGAAATATGATCACTACACGTTATCCTTAAAAGATAAAAATATGCTCTCGCGGACTTTTTTGTAGATCTCATTGAGAGGAACAATACTCCAGTACATTTTTTTCATGTAGTACTTACCATTAAAGCAGCGCATGCGCGAAAGTGTCTCAGCGGGTAGGACTTTATTCATATTTTTCGTATTTATGTTAATTTACATAAGAATGTACAAATAATAAACTATATATAAACCTTCTACGAAAAATACTCGACCTAATGGTGAAAACCGCAAATAAATCCGTTGGGTGGTTTAGAAGAAGAAGAGTTAGAAACAACAGACAGACACGAAAAGCGACTTTGTTTTATAAGATATAGGATAACGTTGTGCCTCAAAATTATTATTCAAATCGATGGCATTAATCAATGCGTCGATAAAAGAAAATGCGAGCAACGATGCGCCTGCGCATAGTGATGTTCTGTAGATAACGTCGTGGAGTATTATCTTATTATATGTTTTATTTTATTATAATCGTATAAAGAATCTGTGAATTACCGTAATTCCGCGACTCCACATGTTTTTTTTTCTATATAAACGAAAAATAGTGAGGTGCACATATCGAGATAGGCAGAGAATCAAGAATAAATCATTCTCCACTTTTTAAATTTAAGCCATTGCGTGTGAAGTTGTTGATTAATATCTTCTTAACTCTTAATATTTATTCTATAATATAAGACTTTGAAGTTAGTAGTTAGATTTATATCTTTGCTTTTTACTTATCCCATTGGAAGACCTTCCCATGGGATTAGTATACGTGTAGTGATGAGGAATTGAATGAATTCATTGTAGCAATATTTCAAAAAATACAAATACGTCATTTTTGCACCAAATGATTAATATACGGTATAGTCATCAAATATCATTATTATCTTAGTACTGTTTAAAAAACATTCCATGGGTGCGCCGTGTCTCCTAACTAGGAAGTCAAAGGAACGTAAATTTTTTATTTTTTTTAAAATTAAAACTCAACTTACCCACTCTCTCACACAAGACCTCGATATCGATAAAGACGATAACGTACCTTGCGTGCGTTGTCTTTGTGTGCGTGCGCGCGAGATAATGAAGTATCCGCACTAATATATTATAAAGTTCATTATAAACAATTATTTATTGTTAGCGCATGTTTATTAATAAGGCGACTGGATAGCTACTGCATGTTGGTTAGGGTTGGCGGGTTTAAAATTTAATTAAATTATTAATAATCACCGTCGTGGCTCAGTTACGTGTCTAACTCATATGGGTAGTTGAGGGTTCGCCTCGTTTGTTCGAAGAACAGCTGTTATAAGCCGTCGCCACAGACCATTTCAATTTTTCTTAATGTAAAAAATGTAGTTCTGACAATAAATTATCTCTGTCTCTTTAAAAAAAATGAGATATATAAAAGTCTCAACACAAAATATTATATATCATTAGAGAACAACTTAAGGCTATCAATAAAAAAATGATATAAGAGTCCATTCACGATTCTTTAATTTGATAATGTTTTTAAGCTGCTTCATTTCTGCAACTACACATATTAAATAGGGCTTTTCTAAATAAAAAAATGTCTGTCCTGTATAATTTACAAGCGCCATAAGTTAACTTTAAAATATAAAGAAAGGACGTTAACTAGAAAATATAAAGAAAGGGCACGCCGTAGCGCAACTACACAACATCTGACTGTAAATACTACGGTTATAGGTTCAATTCCCACTCGATGAATGCATTATTAACGTTTCCTTACTGTTGTCACAAAAGAAAGCGCGAGTTCGGGCACTCAATACGAAACGTATTGAAAACTAGGGATAAAGTGGGGAACGCAGTGTTTTGTCACTAGGTTTCCAGATTACCTTTGCCTACCCTGCTATGTTCAGGACGCAGCGTGAAGCTGTAGAAAACATAAAGACTGATTCCAGCGCAGTTACACAAACATACATATGTCATAACCTACGAACTCCTACTTAAATGTCACAGTAACTAAACACTAAAAGAACAAAACAGAAAATGAATAATAATATTGACATAATTAATACAAGCCAACCCTATCAACCTGTCAATGCATTGAATATGAAAGTACGCACAAAGCCCTTCGATAGATCGTGCGGAGATTGCCTCTGTAACGTAATAAAATGTTTACAACCCCTGTTTTGATTGGCCGGGAATAGAATACGCTCCTCTTATTGTTTCAAAGAATACAGACTACGGCTATTTACTTGCATATCCTAGGAGAATAGAGGTTTCATACGTATTCTGAGTTTTCACGTTTTTCCTAAGTCGAAGCAAATATTTTTGTAACAGTGTCTATATGAAAGATGGTGGCGTCAAATGTTTGTAGATATGGCGAAAAGTTTTGGAAATTTGTCAGATTTAATATATTAGGATCTATTTATGCAAATTAATTAGTATTACAAATGTTTTTGACAAAATTTGTCTCTGTCCCGTAATTCGACAGATGTGTGAAAATCAGAATAATAAATATTCTGAATGAATATATTTATTAGCATTATAATGCTAATGAAGTCCAAAATCAGAAAAAATATATAAAAATATTAATAAAATATATTATTAGAAAAATACATTAAAAAATTACTAAAATTTCCGCTCAAATCAACCATTATTCTTCTATCAACAACACTAATAAGCATATCCAAATATTAAGCAACCTCCACACTCGAACACTATCAATTAGGCAGAATAGCCTGTAAATTAATTAAAAAACTACTTTTATGAAAGTCGATGTCACACAAGTAGGCCTATATCGAGCGTTTAACCCTACGCTGAGAGGAGAGTGGACCGTTCGATCGTTAAAAAAGTAAGGCGAAAAAAAACGCACCACCCCTAGGCTCGACGGAAAAAAAACAGATAAAAATGAGTCCCGCTCGTAATTTAAATGTCGAACCAGTTGTCGATAGCCAATGCAACGGTTTTCTAAAGTTTTTTTTATTATTGTTCTCAAGTTTTATATTGTTTTGGTGTTTTATTAATTTAGATGAACTGGTCATTGGTGAGGAAATGAGTAATTTAGTTAAATAAAATGTGATTTAATTATTTGGTAAAAATATGTACTAGATATTTATATTATAATTTATTTTTTTATTCGTAATCTGTTATTAGTTACCGACGTAAATAAATTGATATTTATAATAAAAACAATCGAAAGAATATTTTATCTTATGGAGGTTATTAATTTGTGAGGTACTTAGTTACTTTTTTGGCTTCATCACAATTATTATGTTAATGGTCATTATAAAAAATTTTGAAAAATCTAAAAATATTCTGCTAGCTTTTATATTCTACTGGATATAGATGGAATAAGAAGCTGTTGATCGAATCAAGTCGAACTATTTATAAAATAAACAGAAAATTTTTAATCAAATTAGGTATACGTAGACAAATTATCATATCTTTTATATTTTTTGCTTCACGCTGTATTAAATGCACACAGACGGGTAGGCAGAGGGATCCTAGTAATAAGACACTCAGTGTTGGAACTCAACCCCGCGATTTACCTCGACACTAGAGTGAAAAAAAAATTACCTCTAATATAACCATTAAAAAAAACAAATTGTATATATTCTAAAAAGTACCAAATGTTTCCAACCCCGTTCACTACATATCGTATAGAGTACGTACGTAGTCGCTCGGTGGACACACGCGTTAAAATGATTCCGCTGTTTGTAAAAAGAAACTACTGGTACGTTATATAATATAGTTATTGTGTAGTTTCTAAGGATTTATGTTATAGGAATAGAGCTTTAGGCCTAGAAAAATGGAAATCGTAATCAAAAATCATTCAATCCCGCACACGGCTGAGTAGTCAGTGTTATAACCGAGTAATGACCTAGAGTTAAGACATTCCGTTCACTATTAAGACACTTCTGATCCGGTCCGGTTTGAATTCCAGCCTTAACACTAGGTTCCTTCTGCCAACCCTGCTGTGTGTGGGATACAGCAAGAAGCTAAAAAAAATATTGTTTTGGCGTCAGGTATTTTTTATAATATTAAGATGAATATTACTAAAACTATATACACATTTTACATTGGACGAGGATTCAAATACTAAAAGGGCACATAATTGATTTTTAATTACATTCCACCATTTAAAATGCTGAAACACCTATTTCACCACGTACATGTTCACATGAAAGGCCGAAGGTAGAGTAAACTGTCGTCCAAGATTCAATACAACATATTCATTTACCCATTCAAACTCCAAATATCCAAAGCACTTGTGAAAATAATATATCTCAACTTATTTATATTTTGTAACTCTATCGATATTTTGTCCATAAATCTAAAAGAACCTGCCCAGTGACAGGATATATAAATTATCTACTTTATGCATATTCATGAAAATGTCAGTTTTTGCGTTATACCAATTTAGGCTTACGTCAAACTGTACGATACCTTATATTAAATTTGATAAAATACGGAGTGTCTTGACAGTGTAATTCTCCGCTTTCCGCCAAAAATTGAGACATGTTAAGTGGTGGTTCCCCAAAGTGGGAAACCCACACCACTTTTACAGTCAGACTCACTAGGCCATTTTTTTCTTGCTCTCTCCCTATTTAAGCAAGAATACAGTACTAATTTTACTAAGTATGCATATATGTTTAGAAAATGTAGATACCTTCCGCAAGCTGGACTTATACCTTTTACACATTAATTATGCAGATATTTTCCCAGTTTGAATACAAAGTCCCGTGGATTCTACCACCCATGTATATATAAAAACATTTAAAATATTTCAATTCATACTTTTAATGAACCTACTAGATAAAAAGTATATACATATAAGGCTTAAGAAGACGGCGTTGTTTTAATATTTTAAAAATGTCCTTGCCATCTTCGTATATTTGCATAAATTCGAACCGGTCGGTACGTAAAATTTAATGAAAATAATAATTATATTAATTTTTAGACTTCCGTATCTCAAAAGGAAAACAGAACACTTATAGTTCATAGCAAAACACAAGCTTTTGTGCTTTAATATTTGTGCAAGTCATATAAAATGAGTGTATACGCCCGCAAATTTAAGTTTGTCAACTTTTATAAACTTAAAAATCTTGTTTATATTGTTGAAATAAGAATAAACGCCAGAGAGAAACTTTTCAACCTACAAATCAATATACATTATTTAATTTTTTACCAACCAACATATTATATTTTTTTAATTTTTCTTCGTCTAGAATGTAGGTAGCAAAGCATACTCGTGTGCTTTCCCTCAGTTTCTTCCATATGAAATTGCGTGAAAACAAGAAACCAAAACTATATAAAATACTCTTACTTAGTTTGAAGAAGCCCTTACATCATTGATCTTCTTAAGATTCTTATTTTAATTGCTTTTACATTAATTTATGTTTCACCCCATAGTAAATCAAACACCTAAGAACACTTCACACATCAACATTGTATCTCACATATTTTTGAATATCTAATGTAAAAATTTAAATTAAATTTTAAAGTTACATTAATATTTAAAGTGATTTTGGCGTTTGTGTTTTACTGTAAAGGCGATGGTTTTGAGTTCGAATCTGACTCGAAAGAATATATCTTACATTTCCTAAACATTTTGATTGCGATCAAGGAAAGCGATTTGAAGTTTTTATTTAATATATTCTTATTTAATTCTAAATTATATTCTTTCTTATTTAATTAATTAGAGTGATTAATTAAATAAAAAAGAATTTAATTAATTAAATTATATTCTTATTTAATTAATTAGGGTGAAAATTATACATCAGATGATATTTACATCGGGATCAGTCTGCCTGCACTGGTTTGCGAAATAAAGTAATTAACTGAAAAAAATGGTAGATCTTCGTCTGTTAAGAATTAACTTTATAGTTATAGCAACAGTTACAAAATAGAATTATAACTTTAATATATTATTTCATCGACTGGGAATCAAAAGCACAAACTGTCACGTTTATAGTTGAATGCTTGTGCCCCGACGCCGCTACTGGCCTCACAAAGAAACAAATAACTGATTTAACATTTCCCTGTTATGTTAAGAGCAAGGTCCTCATATTTCTATTCATTCTAGCTATTCACTCTTTACATACTTATGTAAAATGTGTACATATGTACTTACTTATGTACACATTTTTTTCTTCAGCTTCACGATTACCTATCCTAGACTAGTAGTAGTAGGCAGAGGGAACTTAGTGTTAAGACACTCTCCACTTTTCGCCAAATTCTTGAAGTATTGCGTGTTACAGCGTGAAGCTGCAAAAAAGAATAGGTATAATACTTAGAACGAATGACAACTTAGCACTTACACAATCAACCTTGACCATCCTCGCAAATCCTTTGATTGATAGTTACCGTTAAGGTCACTGGACTACGTACGGGACTGGAGATATATGTATCTATCATACTAACACTTGAAAAGACTTGAAAAGATTAGTAGCACAGATGTAAAATTACGGTACCTACTAAAAAATCCTTGCTGTGTAAAACAATTGAAAAATCCTTATTGAAACTACGAAAATGCGGGTTGCATTAGGGTTTAATTAATTTTCACATTATCTTAAGTGCTTTGCAAACATACATTATATGAATAATCCATTAGTAAAAGCGGGCGAAGCCACAAGAGGGTCGCTAGTAGAATTATATAAATTATTCAGCTCTATACTTTTCACTCGTGTCTCTAAAGACATCATCGTCGAAGAAATACAATAGATGGATATTACAAATTTCTTAGTCCGCGTGGTGAATAGAATTTAGCTTTTTTTATTTTAAAACAATGGTTTGACTTTATGATGAGGTTTGAATGGCGCTTGTGGGTTCAATTCCTACTTGGAGGAATCAGTTATTTTAGTTTCCTCGCTCTGGTAACAACAAGTGCGGCGTTGAATTCCGCCATTCATACACTACACGCAATGTCTTAAAAATTAGGTGTAGCGGAAGGTGGAACGGAGGGAGTACAACAGAATCTAGTAACTTGAATTACCCTATGTCTGCCCTGCTCGTATGCGTTATACAGCGTGAAGAAAAAAAAATATTCGTACAATTTTTTATTGTCATAAACTGTAATGTCAAGGGAGTTATATGAAAATCGTACACCAATATTTTAAATTAAATAATGAAATTTAAAATTGGTTTTAAATTTATTAATTTAAAATAATCAGTATTGATTTTACATATTATAACAATCGTGTGACTGTAAACGCGACAGGTTGTGAGTTCGATTTCCAATCGAGGAAATGGAATATATATTTTTATAATTTTCCTCGCTCTGATAGAGCAGCAAAACGCGGCGTTAAGTTCTACAACTCAACATGCAATGCCTCCAGAATTTGGTGTAACATGAGAACAGAGTTTCAACACTTGGTTCCCAGGTTCCCTCTGTCTACGTAGCTTTGTGCGGGATACAGCATGAAGCTAAAAAAAAGAATTGATTTGTATTACAATAAAGGAAATTGGGACTACAAATCTCGAAAATTACGTAAATTTGAATTATCGATGGAATAATTTATCTATTATGGAAATTCTATATCATTTCTATTATACTTTTTATTACAATATTTTAAAAGGTATCCAAAATAACAGTAGCTACGTGCCCAATATATTTTAAAACGTTTTCAAAAATACGCACTGAGACTCGAACAGTCTCTTGGAAGCCAAGCGTCCAACAACAAGCAAGCAAACACACACAATTTCTACTACAACTTAGGTACATCTCGAACTACCTCCTCTCGAAGGTCGGTTAAACCAAACAACACGATAACGGTCGCAGAAAATATTCCATCATTGAATCAGAACGCCAATTCGCATACACTGACCCAGTAAAGCATAATAATGCTATAAGTGGAGCGAATAGCAGCACCTATCCTGGTATTATGTGCAGGATCTTCTAAACATAGTACAATGGGCACTAATCATCCAATTGTACGGTGGAAATAGTCCGTTTATCTACAATAGGACGACCGTCATTGCATTTCTTTAATTTTTTTCATACATTATGCATGGGGAGTGGGGACTGGGTGTTACCTCTAACTTCTAACTTTAGATTTTGTTTGTAATAATAGTGGAGATGATGGAAGAAGCGGAATGTCCTAACACTAGGCTCCCTCTTTCTACTCTGTTACACGTGGGATGTAGCATGAAGCTAAAAAAACGGCTTTTATCGGAGATATGACGCTGCTAAAAAAAAACTTGCTTCACATACAGTTTAAATAACAAAGTACACGTGTAGTTCGCGTTCATCCTGTACTAAATCAAATTAGGAAAACTTGTTTGGCGTCAACGCGGACTATAACATCCACAAATGATAAAATTGATCTGATAGCCCAAAACATACCAGTTTCAAACACATTCGATCACACAGCCTCCCTTTGACGGTACCCTTACAACATTTTTATCTCGCCATCATTCCAGCTACCAAATAAGCTCATTTATAACGGGGGCTAAACAAAAAAACAAAAATTTGAATAAGGAGGGCATTATTTATCGCCGCCCCAATGAAGGCCGTTAATGTGATTTTTTAATAATAAAAAAAAATACACGAGCCAGCCAAACGAGGATCATGTATCATCGCCTTTTCGACCAGTCATTGTCCCTGAAAAATATTATTTTTTATTTACCAACCTACGCCGCGGTAAACACCGAAAGTATACATCAAATTAATCACGCCGTAAAATTTTGCCCACTCGTTTAATTTGAATGCTAAACGTACTTTGTTCTGGAATTTTTTCGCATCGAATTATAAATGGAATATATGAAACATTAGCAAAGGCGAACTCAAATATTGGCAGCCAAACGCTAAAATCATATCATAATTAGAATTATAAACTTTAAATACACTTCTTGACAACTACCTATAATTATAATTATACGATTAACTATACGTGACATCGGTAGGCATAAACATTTGAAACATACAAAAACAAAACGCACTTCGCCAATAAAACCCTTCCCTTGCCTAATTAAAAAAAATTAAAAAAAAAAACCCGCTCCCTCAGATCCCGCGTTGTCACGTTCCATATTCCCGCGTTAATTACACGTCATTCTTTTTTTGAAAAAGCGCGCCAATGACGCGCGCAATTAAAGCCCTGTACAGACAACGGGAAGACGCGACATAAAGCCGTCGCACACAATGCGTCCTCGGCGAGATTCGCCGCAGGGCCAGCGAAATTAACAAGGCGATTTACACTTCACACTAGAAGCCTGTTTTTCACTACTTTGCTAGGGCACAGCACAGACAACTTTCTTTTTTACAACGTCACATGCAATATTATTTACTGCCAGCGTCATTGTTCGCCGCCACCTCTGTCGTGCCCTACTCTGTGCTCTACGCCACGAAGATTACGTAGTGCGGAGCGTCGCGACAGCGTCCTACACTCGCTCATATTGTAGTAATTGTGTGAAATAAAGAGTTTTGTATCATTATTTTTGAGGAGTTCCATTCAGCGAGGATTCTTATTGTTTGTGGATAATTTAGCATTATTTCAGGGGAAGCACGTGTTCATTATTTTGTGGAGCACTTTTAACATGTTGTACTTGTACGGTGGAACAATGTGAGATTACTTAGTGTGCGACGCCTGCGGCTAAACTGTACACAAAGACGTTTGTCTTTAGTTCTTCATAACTAATTCCAGTTGCTCTCATGCGATACAATGCAAGCTTAGACGTGAAATTGTGTCAAGATTTTTTAAAATCAAACTCTTATGCAGAGTATGTCTAAATATGTGAGTTCTCTAGTTGTAAGAGTTTATATCCTCCAAGATAAAGTAAGGCGAGGCTTGTGTATTATTTCTTAGAAGACGTCTTACATTTTGTGTATTTTATGTATTTTCAACTATTTTGTTCTATTACAGTCGTCTCATTTCGAAATATAATAAAAGTACTGAGTAGAAGAACTCTACAACCCACTTTAGTCCAAGAAGAAGGCCATGCAAATATAAAATACAATTGGTATTGGTAAAGTTTTAATCGTGTATATCAATTCTTCTGTTTTAACGAGCAAAGACATTCTTTTTACTAATAAAAATTTCTAACGATAACATTTACATATATAACTCTTGCTCTTATTTAACTCCGTTACATACATTAAAACATTTACTCATTTAAATCATAAACAAAATATAATTTCGAGGCGCAGCACATCTAAGTAACAGATAGATGCTATTGTCAAAACATTAACTGTATAACAAGTTACACAATTATGCAAATTTTATGTTGCCCTAATTGCCAAATTATTTAAAGAGGTTTCTGTTAATTTCACCCTACGCCCCTTTGTAGAGAAAAGATTTCGTTTTCTTAAAATTACATGTAAATGTTATTACCAGAGGTCTCATCGATGGGGTTGCTAATGGAAGGGTTAAGTAAAAAAACATATTTGGATTTCGTCGTTTGTCTCGTTTTTACAGCGTCTTAAGGGATTTGTAAGTCTAGGTTGAAGTTTGTAAAGTTAAAACTTTTAAAATATTTAAAAATATACAACATCGATATGATTTCGTGTAATAGAATCCACGATTATAATAAGCAAATATACTTTCAAAGTGATTTTTAACATCCCATCCATGACCCAGAATTAAAATAGGAGATTTTTGAGTTGTAGGTACATTATATGTACATACATTCATGGGGGTGGCCTGTGGGATAACTTGACCAACAAAATCGCGAAAGAAGATTTATAGGTTTTAAATATTTTTTTATATATTCTGTTTTATTTATTATACATACATTTATAAAAATCAATAACTCTAAAAAAAAAGCTAACACCCAAAACTCAAACAAAAATTAACACAACCTTTACTATCTAAAATTAAAACTATCGAACGGGGCGTAAGGGCTGGCAACCACCCCCCACCCCCACCCCTACCTACCATTTATAATGCCAAAATGTTTTAATTAAGATGCTGTAAAATGTAATTTACATGCAAATTCGGTTTATGTTAATGTGCCGCGTATATCTGTTTGGGTGCGTGCTTGCTATCTAATTTTGCGACAGTGTTCGCCGTCATTATCTTGCCTCTAATGAGAAATCTGGCAAGCTTGATGTTTGCATAATTAAACTTGCGGTCGGGACGTTTTGATTGTTGCCATGATAAAATACTAGCGACAGCTGTTGTGATGTTTTATAAGCTTTGTGGGTAAATTTTGTTTTATTTTATATGTAATCAGACGTGGTTATGACATAGGGCACAAGCATCATGACGTGAGGCTGGTGCAGGTACTGACGGGACCCCATTGCTTTGGAAAATACCTGCTATGGGCGGGATAAGTGGAGTAGGATTTAGTGCCGGTAAAAATTTGACACAAAAACTCAAGGTAATTGAAGAAACAATACGCAATGTCCTGGAAATGTAGAGGAAAGTACTCACCTAAGATTTCCTCTCTCTCTATATAAAAATATATTTGTTCTATATAGATATCTACAGAAAGAAGATGTAAATATCTATAGAGTATTTAAATTAGCGTAAATTAAGAAGCATGACTACGTTGTACTTGGGTCGAACTGCGGTAGTAGTTCAGGAACTCAATAAGCAACCACAACACAACGCATAAGCCACATGTAAATGGACAGACGGTTATACATTAATATTATTTACCTTTTTCTAGTAGTAATACTGTCGTGGAATACTATTTTCTAATCAGTGAAATGATCATATTTAAAAAAAAAGATTTTCATTTAGATTTTGTTAACATCAATTTTTTCCCGCATATTACGATAGGCAGGCAGAGTTTTCTGCCAGAGTACGAGACATATCGAGACACGTACTTAAAGCGGCGGAAATCAAGGTCGCTTTTCTAAAAAAAAAATCAAGGTTGCTAATAAAATGTATATTATTCCGAGTGGGTCTCAAATCCACAATTCCTACATCCTACTCTACTCCGCTACGGTGGATACACCAGGTAACATATAAGCATATGGACACAACACGAAGTTAAAAATTAAAAAAGACTAATGCTTAGCAATCTAATTCCTTATTTTACCGCGTAGCCACGAAAGGAGAACTAGACGATAGAGTTACTTTTGCATTTATCATATACCTATAATAAAAACAAATAGAATAGTAATAAAAATGTAGACCAATATTTGAATTATCATGGTTTTCAAGACTATTTTGTTTAATTTCTTTATATTTCGTCATTTTCTCCCCTTAAAATCTAATGCGAACATATAAATTACCTAATAACAAAAAGGTTCCCTCGAATCGAGCTAAATATTACCTAGCAAACAAAAGAAGATCGCAACACCATATACATTACAAAAACAATATTCGCGCCCACACTTCCAC
>JAKRZM010000544.1:8592-30744 GCA_036379175.1 Heliconius cydno galanthus
GGATATTTAATAATAAATTAGAGCTAGAGGTTGCTACCTCTGTTGTCTGAGAAATTAATTTAAATGTTGAGAAATGTCAACAGAGTGTAAATTATTAGACATAATGTCAGAATAAATTGGAATGTCAGTCTGCTCAATAGAAGCAGTTGAAGTAGTAGCCAAGTTCTTGGCTGATAAGTCAAAATAATAGGATAGCACAGAAGCTATCTGTCTCTTAAACCTATGACCAAAATAATATTTACTTTGAGTCAAAAATAAAGTTTTACTAACTATTTTGTTAGTGTCAATTAAATGAAATTTGTCATTATATGTACTTATTGTGTGCAGAGTAGAGTTTAGCTTATATCTGTAATTATTTTCCGCTTCTGGCTGATTTTTACAATAAGGAAATGTAAACAAAATTATTTTACTTATATCTAAGTTTAATAATGACTTACAATACTCATTTAACTGTTTTTTGTTTAAATTTCCCCTATTACTTGATAATATAACAAGTTTGTCACACTTATTAAATTTATAACTTAAACTTCTCTGCATGAGAACTTCAAAGGATGCTGACGGATAACAAAAACTAACAGCTGACTGTCCCGGTAAACAAGAAACATTAGATTCCTTCTGTCTACCCCGCTGTGTGCGGGATACAGCATGAAACTGGAGAAAAATACATATTCTATAATCTGCACTTCTTAATAACAACATTAACTTTATTATTACATTAAATTTATATACAGAAATAATTTAGGCATAATTCCACTTTTATGCCTCAGCTATGTTTTAGTATAAATTACTTATTTAAACAAGGCGTGCGTTTGAATATTCCGTGCATATTAAACAATGAATTGAGCTTTATTTTTTGTTCCACCACGAGATTACTAAATTCGATTTTTTTTCTTTTTTTATTCTTAATAAAATATTTTTAAGTTAGCATTTTTATCATTAGGTTTAGTTTTCATATTTAAGGTCTCTTCCTAAGCCATTAAATATAATTATAGTGACGTGACTCTGACTGTGGTTTCTTCTATGACCTAGTAGGTATCTAGTAAGCATATGCCAGGCTAAGAAATAACTTGCATAACATTGCGCCGAGTAGATTTGAACCTGATAACACTACATTCTTACTATAAACAACGGTTGTTCTCCGTCTTAAAAAGTAGCTATAAGCTCACTTTAAACTTACTTTTCAGCTCCGTTGTTTTTCCAATAGATCGTCTTCGCGGTGACATCTCCCTGTCTCTGGCGACAAGAAAACTTAGATTAGAATTTTGTAAAGGTTTATTTCATACAATGTATAAATTATAAATGTTGCCATATAATCTGTGCAAGCATGATGACGTCCAATTTGGGAATTTCGATGTTTTTTTATTTTATAAACTGAAAAGAAATGTCAAGAAGCAAAAGCTTAAAGTAAAACTAGTAATATTAATTATATCGATAAGCAATTAATTGCTCATATTTCCTTTAATTTTAAATAGAAAACAGTTTTTTTTTAAGTAAACGTAATAAAGTAAATATACTACTGCAATCGCAGAATGGTAATCGAGTCCCCTGCCCCCGATAGCCACATGCAACTGAGCTTCATTAAGGCTTCGGCTTCCACCATTTCCCATTTACAAAACAGTTCCAGAGTTCAAATATCGTGTGGAGCGCACCATAGATAACTAGATTAACGAATCTCCGGTACAGTCACTCACAAAATGGCGACTTCAAAGCGACACGGAGTAATATTCAGTAAAATTTAAAAATCCTTTATACGGTGATACTTTGAAGTCCACGTCACTTTGCATCTCTCTGTCTCACTGTCAGTTTTGTACTTGACTGTACTATTATGTAAATCTGGAGCTCAATTGTTTGCATTTGTATAACTTGGTTTAATGCCAGCTTGTCGACGTATAACAAGTGTTTTTGGAAAAATCTATGTTTTATATTAAATAATAGTTGTTTTAAAATAGTATATACGACCCAGAATAAGAGTTTAGGGAAAATATAATCGGAAAATGGACAAGTTTCTCCCTAAACAAGAACAAAACTAAAACACTTACTCGTTTAACCCTAACCGTAACACGGGTCCGGCAGACCGTAACATCGCATGTGCATCTGAGTTGCTCATGTCCTTGGTCGCCTTGCCATTGATTGAAGTTATGACATCGCCTTCACGGATCCCGCTTAGCGACGCCTTCCTCCCCGGATTTACCTGAAAAAGCCGACGTTTATATAAGTGTTTAACGTGTTCTAAAAAAACAAAAATAAAAAAAATATAAAGGAAAAGGTAAGGAACTTAAAGAAAGTTAATACTCGGTAAGTGTAATAATTTATTCAGCTTCACGCTGTATCCCGCACACAGCAGGGTAGGCAGAGAGAATATAGTGTTTAGACACTCCGTTCCCCACTTTCCGCCTAATTCTATAGGCATTGCGTGTTGAGTGGAGGAACTCATCGCCACTCTGCCTCTACACAAGAGCGAAGGAAATGGAAATATCGATCGAATCAAACTCACAACCCGTCACGTTTACAGTCACACTTTGTGTTCGGCTGACAATAGGAAATGTAGTATCTTAATATTAGGTTCCCTCTACTTACCCTGCTGTGTGCATAATAAATACAGCATGATAAGAAAAATATTTACACAATAAAATTATAATAGATAACATGAAATGAAAACCAGGAAATAACAGAATAATTAAAACCATTATCAAAGGCAATAACTTTAACCGATAATGCAATCCACAGCAAATGCGACCTATAAAAATAATATCACTGTACGGATGCAAACGAACCATAATGATCGTAGTTCTACCACTCACTTGTTATGTTATACATTAAAACGCACTATATTATATTAAAATTGTATAAAACAATTTTATACAGTTATACAAAATGGTTTCATCTAATCTACAAAGGCAGACATAATTCTTTAATGTTTTAAAGTGTTTCTCTCAGGATTATAAAATAAATATTGAAATACCGTTGGAATTCTTGCTATGTTGGAAATTTTATAGAAATTTTCTAAGGAAACTTTATTCTTGGCTAATCTATTTTTCATCTTGGATATAAATGGACCTTTACAGCTAAGCATTAGATATTCTAGATAAATGTATTGAAACCTAATGTATTGAAATTTTCAAATTTAAATAATTTTCATAAGTTTCATTTATAATTTCAATATAAAACACAACGAGAATATGAAAAACTCATCAGGTCGTAGCGCGTATAATGGGGCACTTAAACAATTGCAGCATGAAATTTCAGTAGTTACAAACCGCGTTAGGTTCGCGCCGCCTCGCCGCCGGTGAACAAAACTTTAGCATGTTTCCTTCCGGAGTGCACTCAACGGATCCTTACCCGCACTCGGGCATTAATATTCACGCACACACTATTTAATCGTAGTCATTACGTACTATTTACAACTCTATACTACAGCTATATGCAATTACATCACGGAAAACAATAAAAATGCTATATAAAAGAAAAAATTACTCAATTATGTCAGAGTATAAATGACTACTTTAGTCCAGTCGCTCCTAGAAAGTCAAAGTAGATACTAAAGCTTAGAAGGCACGCGACCGTAGAGCCAATTTCATCGAAACATTATATGGGCATTATTCGAATATGCATGCGCCGTGAGGCCGTAGCTATTGTTGTATCGGGGATAGACACCCGTTTCGAATATTAATCTGTACAAGGCGCACTCACGAGCTGATACCACCACGTCTACGTGCAGAACCTCAATGAATTTTTAAAAGGCCGATGAACTTGCATTGTGTGGAAATAATTTAAAATATACGTAAAATACAATTTTCATAACAGCGTGTAATCGCGACGCGTTTATGCTGACGTGTCTTGGGTGTTCATTGTACACTGCAGTGATGGGTGTGTTCAGTTGTACACCCCTAACGCCTGAGGTGTATAATTCATTTTAAAATTGCTGCGGTCTTTCATACAATTTTATTCTTGCCGCGTAGTTTTTTGGGTATATAATTTATATAATTTTCCAAAAATAGAAAATATTTTAAAATCATTATAGAATGACTTGTTAAATATTTTCTTTCTCGCATCTCAATCACAGTCGATAAGTAAACAGAAGTCGGCTAGCGCCACCACGTGCCCCTTGACCTGTACGAGCAATAGCTTGAAAACATTGGACATAGAAGAAATAATTTAAAAGAAAATCTAAATTACGGCTCCCATTGTTTTATTTCAACGTTTCACTTGGCGGGTGTGCTTTAGTTTATAAATGTACCTCTTGGTAATTAACAAAAGATTTTTTATAGTCGTACAATAGAGAAATTGCTTTATTATGAAAAAAAAGAAAGTTTAATGGAATCTATACATTTATGACGTCGTATTTCATATAATTCCTTCTTCTGAATTCTCATTCATAGTGATTTCCTGAACTATGCACACATTTGTACGGAATTCTTCTGTCCATGATATTCCGAGCATCTTTCTCCAGTACCACATGTTCAGTGCATTAATCTTTTTCTTTTCCGTTTCTTGTTTTCCCCATTTTCATTTGCGAAAAAGGGGAAAACAAGAGTTCGAATCAGTAGAATTTAGTTATAATTACAGCATAAGTATAATAGTAATGTTCTATGAAAAGGCTTGTAGAGCGTACAATATTTAAATCTTTAGTTATTACAGATATTGATACAATATGTTAATTAAGCCATCTCATTAAACAAGCTCGTTATACATACCCTGAAATTATATTGAATTTTAACAACTAAATATAATTAAGGAATAACTAACAACTTGTTTGGTACGTATTTAAATGATATAAATAAATATTTATTTGTTGTTCAAACAAAATACCTTCATGCATGAAGTTACAAAACCTTATCGTATAACTTTTGAGGAAGTTCTTACACTGGCACTTAGTTTAATTAAAAGTACAACTCCCACAATCTGTTGTAATCAACCTCGAAGTTGGTACTGGCTTTTATAGAAATGTGCAATATAAGAATTTATGGACAAAGTTACAATAACGCAAGCCGTTACTGCGGTACTAACAACAAGTATTTAGTCTTAAAGATTATCTATTTTGATATAGCGTTGTAACGTAAGTTCTTTTATTTCTTTTACTTACAATCTTTTACTATATTTTACTATTTTATTCATGTCATCAGTTGGTAATATAAAGTTTTTTTACTTTATACTATACTACTACTATACGATATTTTATTTTACTTTATATTGGCAGTCAGACTCATCCACCAAAGGTTCCGTACCAATTTTTGGGCTATAGGTCAAACATCAAATATTTCTAAGTTTATACGGAATCCCAAAAAGAGTTAGTTATTTAATTTCCAGAACGAGTTAATTTACGTTCCCTCTGTTTACCTTGCAAGTTATACCAGATGTACCTATACGAAAAATATTTTAATTTAATAGTATTTTCTTTATATTTAAAATATCTATTAAATATAAACTCATACATTTCTATAATTATTTATTATACGTTTAAATAATAATAAAATTACTACTTATATCCCAATCAATTATAGATCTGATAAAAAGAACATAAATTGATAAAATATGTCGTGACTACGAGGTACTAGAGGACCATTATAATATGAGCCCCAATCCTGCAGAACAGGAATAACAAATAAGGAGTAAACTGCTGTTTCAACGCGGTTCTCCCATGGTTGGCCAGTTGAAATTCGATCTTGGAATTTGAGGCACGTACACTTGACTCCATGTGCACGTGTTTTGCTTACGCGATCTACTATCTGCCTCTTTGAGTACTGAACCCAATTTATCCTATTATATCTCACACTACTGTTATCGCTGTTATTAGGTTTTGGTTTGATTTTTTTTCCAATTCCACGCTCTATCCCACATGTAGTAGTGTAGGTAGAGGAAACATAGTGTTAAGACACTCTGTTACTCACTTTAAAGCCGAATTGTCACAAATGAACCCAACTATAATATATAACTACGTAACTAATAACTTCAATGTTTCTATTACAATTGATTTATTAAAAAAAAAAACAATTATAAAATTCCATTGAAATTAAGAACTGATGTAAAGTATTTATTTTAAATTGGGAAACAAACAGCTTTTTACAATACTTTTTAGCATACATATACATATCTATATTACATTTGCCAATAAAGTTTCCACTTTTACATAAAACATGGAGTGAATATAAAAGAAATGAACTTTTTACATACGTTGCTGACTAACAATTAAAATTGAATTTAATGGTCTTAAAAGAAAAAGAAATAAACAAAATTTTTACAAAGGAAAAGGTTAAGATTTTACATCACTAATAGTGATAAGGTCGCCCTTGCATGCTACTTTATGTCTTCTGTCTTACTATTTAGTTATGTGTTTGTTTATGTATGCAATAAAGAGTTTTATCTATCTATCTATCTATCAGTTGAATTTTGTCGATAATTTTACGTGAAAATTGTTTCAAATTGTTATGAAAAATGTCTATATCGCTAAAGTAATTATTGTATGCCCTACAGGATCTTAGTACAAAACAATTATTGGCAAAATTAGTTTTTCGAGCAGAAATGTAAAAGGTGTCTTTACATCTGGCACTAAAAGTTGGACATTGTATGTGAATATTACTTAGCAGATAATTGGAATCTATAAGGTTGTGTAACAATTTATACAAAAAAAATTGATCTCTATATCCTCTTCGTTTTTTTAATGATAGTAATAAATATCACATAGCAAATCTAGTCATATGCTATAGTAACTTATTTTAATATATTTTGTTTCACTTTTTTATCAATAAATAAATAATAGAAACGAGAACGCTCATAAATATACGAGTGAGTAGAGATTTATACCTACATTTATTTTAATTATTTATAAACATTACCTTACTAGTGTATTTGTTTTTTGTCGCATTCTAATAGCTTTTCAGTAAAAGCGCATAAACCGGCTAGATCTGAGTGGTGTGGCAGAGCACCTGTGGATATCTAGGTCGTCGTCATAAAGCTTATGCCAGAGTCACCGTATCACGTGGAATATTGGATTTTTTATGGACACACATAATTTCAATTTACCTTTCGATTCCATCGTAACTTTAAAATTTAAGACGCAACCGATATGAGTTTAAATTTTACTTGCATTAAATTGTATTTTTAAAAAAGCCGAGCAAGTGCGAGTCGGAATCGCGAACCGGGGATTTCGTACACTTTAAACGAAGCCACAGTTTTAACTACTCTATAAAAGCCTTATACAATTAAAGTAAAATCCCAAAAATGGAAAACCCTATATGCTATAAATGGTTCGCTGACACTTCCGTTCTGTATATATTTTGTTCATAACAAAAACGAATTTAATTATTTTTAAGGCACCATCTAAGACTAACCTAACCTAAGCCCTACCCGTTTCTAAGAGATGCAGAGTCAAATACCGCTACATTAAAAAAAAATATTTACCTAGTATAGTTAAATATTTTATATAGATACAACAAAATACAAACTAAATTGTATTACAGGAAATTAACAAAATCGATGAACGTGACAAATAATTTAATTAATTGCGAACTAGCAAATGCAATATATAACCACGTCTGGTAAAGCGAATGTGAAATTCATAATGATTTTCTAAATGAGGCGCACACGAGTACCCAGTAGGCATATTTATGCATCAGCAAATTATTAACAGTCATCACACTTTATAATGATCGAAATTGCGAATATTTGATTAGGATGCATATCTAAATATAGGTACATTAAATACTAAAATAAAAACGAAAAATTATAAAAATATAAAAATTGGAGCTCTTTGTACTACTCTTTGTACGCTATTGTGACTGTAACGTGATGGTTGTGTTGACGGTTCTAGGGTTTTCGCTCTGGTACCAAGGTAAAAGCGCGGCGTTAAGTTCCGCCACTCAACACGCAATGCCTCGAAAATTGGGCAGAACATGGATAACGGAAAGAACTAGGTTCCCTTCGCCTACTCTGCAAGATACGGAATATAGCGTGAAGCTGATAAAATAATTATGAATTAATGTACACAATTAAAAATGTATTACTATACATTTTTATAAATGTAAATAACATAGAAAGTAAAAAATTATACCTTGAAATACTTGTATTGTAATACAAATGAAAACTAAAGGACAAACACTCGTATATACATCACCACAGCGTTTTGATTCCGCCAAGGGGAAACGCTGAAAGCCTACGATAACACAGTCCTACCAACGCCAGAAGCGAGGATGTGGAAATAGCGCAGGCTTTACACCCTTCAAGTGCTCTAGGAATAAAGACGTACTTGAAAATTCTATCTCTGAATAAAACTTAAGATGAAGTGAGCAACGCATTTGGAACTGAAGGTTCAAGCGGCGTAACGAAATGCAAAAAGTTTCTGCCACAAATGTGCATTTCATTAAAATGTTTAGAGGTTAAAATAAAAGTATACTTAAGTTGCTCTTAGATAACTTAGATACTTGCCCTATTTCTGTATATCGCTTTCAAGATAAAAACATAAATATAATTATTTTATTAATATAATAATATACAATTCCCGTTAATTTCTCTTATTAGTTAAAACAATCAATGGTTCATATTGTTGAGGTATTCTTTTTAGTTTTAATACCAATAACTTGGCAAAGGCTTTCGACTAATGAGAGAAGTTGGCGCTTAACAGCAGGCTTACAGGCTGCTCCAGTTATTGTGCAGCTAAAGAAAAGTTGTGTTCCAATTTTTTGTAATGCTTCACAGAACTATACATTGGGTACAATGCAAATATATATTTACATTCAAATACATATAACGTAGGGGCCAGTATTGACGCAAAGGCACAAGCGTGTGTGCTGTAAACATGACATGTTATGGGTTCGATTTCCACTCGAGGAAACGAAATATTTTCGTTTTGTTTGCTTTTGATATCGAGAAAAGCGCGGCGATGATCGAAATGTCTTAACACTAGGTTCCCTCTCCCTACTCTACTATAAAAAATACATATAAAAATATAAATTGATAATTGTAATAAACTTTTATAGTATTTCAGCATAATGCTTAAGCATATTCGCGATGTTAGTAAAGTACACAAGAACAAAAAGGATGTTATAGCCAAATATTTGGTAAATACGGGTGCGAACACTCGTTAGTGAGATTGATTGTTGTTTGTTAAGGAACACGCACACACCTTACTCACGTCGGGCGTCCGCTGGGGCGTGTCGCTGATGCTCTGCCGAAGGAAAAGTAAGATATACTATAGATATATTCAATTCTCGAGAATTATTCACATTGTTAAAATAGAAGCGATTTTATTTTGTAATATGTTGGCTTGCGTACGGATTGTAGTAGGTATGTTTATTAATTTAATTGGATTTTTTTTGGAGCTATTAGTAATATAAATATAGATTTATTTACAAGAATTAATTGTAATATCACATTTGTCTGTTATGTAAATCTAACAATGAATAAATGACTTGCACTAATTAAATATAAAAAAATATGACAGGTTTTAATTTCGTGTAGAATAATAGTTTTTATATAATACTAGATTGTTTCCATTATTTAATCAATATAAATTAAAAAAATGGGTAGATTGAAATTATTGTGTTAAAACCTTAATTTAGCATTTATCTCCTGTTACATTTAGAAGCTTAGGTTATCATTACGATAAAACTGTATATGGTTTTCAAATTCATATTGAAAAATTTGTCACAGTTTGAAAAATAATTCGACCCAAATGTTTAAAAAACAAATATTTAAACATCTAAATACACAAACTAGCACGTTAAACCTTAAAAGTATATGTAGAAAAAAACATAAGAAATAAAACATTATACATATAAGTTTAGAATATCGATAAGATCCTGATATATTGCATTATGCTCCGCATAAATCTCAAGAGTAGCAGCATAAATCGTTTTCTTTTTAGCTTACAACTAAGCTACAGCTTGGAATTATAGTCGACGACAGTTTGTGTCGCGCTAAAGAAAATATACTTTAATAAATTCCAGAAGGTATAAATATTTATGGATACACCGAATTCATGTTCAACGGAACATTATAAAAATGAAAAATAATTACTCTGCCATTCACCAGAGAGCTTTTTCGTGATTTGAAATCCAAAATATTGTGTACATTACCACTACCGTGTAATAATAGCAATCTTTTATAATAGGAAATAACGTTTTACTTGAGATTTACTTAGGTTAAGTATTTATATGTTTATAGAGGGGTAAGTGTAGATGATTTAGTAAAAAACTGCTATTCTTACTTTACGTCCAAATACATTTTAGTTCAGTCGCGTTAGTCAACGTTGCAATACGTAATGCCACAATCGTATATAGTGGATAGTGGGGAACGATGACTAAATACTAGGTTCCCTCTGTCTACCCTGCTATATATGGGATTCAGCGTGAAGCTAGAATTAAAAATAAGCATTTTTTCGGGAAATATTTTGATGGATAGGTACGGTGTAATTGGAAACTTCATAATAGCAAATTAATAAGCTTCTAAAATGATCAAATTCTTGTTGATAAACTTAGATACTGGTTCTCCAGTTGGCCTTCGATAACACAGTATCAACAATATTAGAAGAAGATGACATAAAAAGCATGAGGTTGAAGACAGGCGAAAGACGCATGTAGAGACCGTAGCGTTTGACGCCATTTCTCTCTGGCTTCCCCTCTAGAGATATAACTTGTAGCAAAGCTAATATTGAAAATGTCATATCAAAACTTTTAAATTAAGTTAGTAACTGCAACATTCGAAACAATATGGATTCAATTCCTGTCTCTACCAACATGTGCATGAGAAATTAACCTATATATCTGGTGTTTTCATATAATGCAGTAGAATCTGTGATAAACTTTCAAAAGCGTGTGCTAGGCAAGAGATTAACACATTTGTCTATGGATGAAACTATATTTCCTACGTGTCAATATGTTATTTACGGCCTATCAATTGTATAGAGCAGTAGAGGTCGAGTGAAGCATCCACGAAAATAGACCAACGCAATGGATTATTCACTGTTGTACTGAAATAGAGTAATGGAACTGATTTAGTGGAGCATGTTATGAAAATTGTTGTTTTACAAACAATGCACCTAAGAAATATTTTTATATTACCAATATCTTTTTTAAAATATGAAAATACTGACTAAACTGACTGATTTATTAAAATATAGCTTAAATATTTGTGAGATGAAGCTTAATTTATTAAAGATACTGCTAAAATTATTAGTTTATGTATCCAAGGCTTGAAAAATAAGAAGTTGAAATTTGTTTTAAAATTCTATAATGTTTCAAAAGTTCAGAACATTATTCTGTTTGTGTAATAGAAAAGTCTATTGCAAATTAAGATATATTAAATAAGTATAAAAAACATTTAGATTAAAACCTAAATATTTACACAAAATTTGACATGGTCAAACGTAAATGTAGTATAAAATTTCGCAATAATTTAACTATGCAAGAGGCGTTTCGACCACGTGACTGTCATTCTAATATTCGTACACGTAATGACCCATCCAGCAAAAACAGAATAATACTAAAACGATTACAGCGAATAAAAAATCTCCCGCAATATTCCGAGGGCATCAAAGGAAGAATTTTAATAGCGTAATTTGAGACTAAGCATTTGTTTAAAAGTGCCTACTTTAGGGTGCCCGAGTTGATTGTTTTTATCGAGTTTCTCCGAATTAATCGCAAAGTTTCCCTTATTCTCTTAATTTAACCCTCGAAAAAAAATCGTTTATGAAAATAATTATTTAATGTTCGATAATAGTGATTCTATTAAATGTTTATCTACTTTTTAACATGGTACAATAATTATTGATGAATTTTTAAGGTGGTTACTTTATTTTATACAAAAACATTAACTTTTTTGATACAAAATAGCTAAAAAATTACAAATTGATTATTTCTTTTACAAATAGACAACGTATCTGCCTATAACACAAAATAGTAGTCTTAATGACACAATGTTTTTCATTTTGTATAGTTTTTACAATTACACTCTACAATAAAACAGACTGGCTCTTTCAATACGGCAATGTTATGAAAGAACCAAATGGCACACTCTTTCCAAAACGATAAATTCGTAGATTATTTTATTATTTTTAAGGCTTTTTCATACAACTACTTAACTTTAATAAATAAATAAATAATAGTTCTAGACTAACTTGTCAGTTTGAGGTTCGATTCCCACTCGGTGTAATGAATTATTATTTATTAATATTTTCATTTCTTTGCTCTGGTACGAAAACGCAGCGTTGAGTTTCGCAACTTAACACGCAAATCTCCGAAAGTAGGGAACGGAATATCCTAGTGTTAGGATATTCCTCCCTCTACCTACCCTGCAATATGCGGGATATAGCGTGAACCCAGAAATAAAAGCAGAAAAAAGCAACATAAAAAGAAAACCTTAAAAAAATGCAATAGCTCACTCTCGATATCCTCAACGGTTGGTTCTGATCAGCCCCGCCGTGCATGCGGAAGCCCCACGGCGCGCCGCCATTCAATTCCACTTCCCGAGCAGACATTTCCACTATCACTCCATTACTTCGACAGTTATTAACTTTGAGACACTTCAACAAAACGCCCCGATGTTCTTAAAAGTTCTCTTCATTATTGTAATTTGAGGTAGAGTTTGGAAGCCCGAATTAACTTTTCACATTATCCTTGGAAGTAGTTTATTGCGGTCCGCAGTTAACTGTAAGAAAGAAAATATTTGAGATAAAATACATATTGTAGATGCCAGTCATGGCGCATGTGCATACGTGTGTGACTGTAAAGGTAAGTGGTTATGGGTTCGATCCTCACATGAGAAAATGAAATATTTATATAAATTTATATTTTTATTTCTTCGCTCTGCTGTCTTCGCAACACGCAATACATCCAGAATTCGGAAAATGGGGAACGGAGTGTCTTAACACTAGCTTCCCTCTGTCTACCCCGCTGTGTGCGGGATACAGAGTGAAGCTGATTTATTTACTTTGATTTACATAATTATGATAAATAATAAACATTATATGTTTTGGCCTGTTAAATAATATTTTTTGAATTTTCAATGGTTATTTGTATAAATCATAATTTTTACTAATACAATACAGAGCTTTACATTCATGCAGAAATCTTTTTTTCATATTGCACTTTTTCGAAACCAATTACACAATACCGCATTGGCTAAAAGTTCATTAAAAATGTTGCCACTGTGAAACTGTTAACCAAGAATAAAAAAATACATATATGGATATATTTATTATATACGAATAATTTTATAGAGCTTTAGAAATAACAATAAATTTAAATTTACAAATATAATAATATAAAAATCGGCCAAGTGGGAGTTGGACTCGCGCACGATTTTTAATTTTTTTATTTTTTCTCTAATGAGAATACAACTAAATACTCTGTGAATATTTCAAGCGTCTCCCTATTGCCATTATCAATATCGAGCAAAAATGAGCAAAAAAAATCACGTTTGATGTAGATATGTAGGAGCCCCCATAAATATTTGTATTATTCTGTTTTTTAGTATATAAATAGCAACAGATATTTCTGTTGTTGATGATGATGTATTCATAATCTGTGAAAATTCTAACTATCATGGTTCATGAGATACGCCTGGTGACAGATGAACAGACAAATAGACAAATATAGAGCGAAGTCTTAGTCCCTAGTGTTAGAATAGGGTCCCATTTTACCATTTGGGTAAAATATTACCAATAACAACCTCTCTTTAGATAACCTTACCGGCGTCTGTATTACCTATGACATACAATGTGGGTCTACAAAAACAGGGTGAATAGATATCTATTAGGCAAGCGTACATCATCGTAGACCGCATCAATGCTTAACACAAGGCTTTATGCGGTCAAACGCAAACCTATTTCAGTATTAAAAAATCCTTTTGGGTACGAAACGGTAACGCTATAGATATTGTTTTGGAAATAAATATATAGTTACTTAAAGTTACATTTTACAGACAAAGCACTACTAATTAAAGTAATGTTTTCAAGGTATAGTGAATAGTTGCCTATCCAGTAGAATTGTGGTTCCCACAGGGTTAAGATACTGCAAGATTGCAGTACCGCTATTGGAGAGATATTTATTTTTGTAAAGATATACTAATATAGCTATATTAGCTTTACAAAGAAGTTGAAATTAAGTTTTTACTATTTTAGTGGGAGTTTTGTTAAAATACATATGTCTTAATTTTTCTTTCCTTAGCTTTATACTTTTTGTCTTGTTGGCGGAACTTAACGCCATGTTTTGTATGACAGCAGTGCACAGAAATAAAAAAGTGAAATAATTAATTTTTTTGAGTGACAATCGCACCCACAATCGTGCCGCTATGCCATTATGGCCTCAATCTCATATTGTATCTATATAATTAATAATTTCCTTCCAAATACCAAAGGCATTCTGCATCAGCTTCTACATATGCCACAAAAGGAGAACATCTCCCGATCAATCATATCTCGGTTAAGCAATCAAAGACGAACAGCCTCCCAGGTGAGTTCCCTGGGATCGGAAACATATAGACATATACCTACATATGAACAATTTGAATCACCTAGTTTCAGTATAAATAAGTTAACTTATTCTTACTATAGCTATATTATAGACAATGAGGTTTTTTGTAGTGCTTTAATTTTACATTGAAAATCTGGTATTGATGAATACTATTCTTTAAAAAGGAATTGTTTGTATTGCACTTTCACACAATTTTATTTTAAATAAGTAATTAATTTTGTAGAGCTTACCTACTTACATATTATATTGTAATCCGGAACATGTGAATGAAATATAATGAAGAAAACCTTTTTGTATACCCATAGGTAAATAATTATCGGTATCTGAGAAGCAAATAAATTGATTCTGCTATCCTAATTTTCATATATATCACACGAAAATTGTTATTGAAAAACTAGCCATCGAAATGTGTTTTCCAAATGCAATTATAACTTATTTTCCCACATACCGTTCCGTTCCCATGGCTTGCACAGGAAACCTAGCACAGGTCTGTTCCCAACTTCCTGCCTAATTTTCACAATAAGTAACATTGCAGTTGAGGCGTGAAAACATTTTTTATGTAATCAGTCCCCCGGTTGATTGAGGAAGAAATATTCCATCACCATCATTTATTAAATTTAGCATATACAGCTGTTAAAACTCTTAAGATAATAATATTAACAACCTATACACAGACAGCACTAAATATTGCCAGGCATGAAATTTTTTAATATCCCATAAAGATAAGTTTGGCAAGCTATAGGAATGAAATAAATACTATTTTAAAGGAGCATTACAACTGTATTATTTATAGTTTACCGAGTTAAGAAAGACAGCTCTGGCATCATATACTTAAAATAAAGTTATAAAATTTATATTTCAGAAACACTTTATTATGATTTCAATGATTATTAAAACAAAACGTACTTAAATGAATGAGTGTAGGTACAAAGCGTCGATCTTTTTAGGATTCCGTATGCGAATAACAAAAAACAGAACCTTTATAATAACTCAGGCTTAAATCATATGTATTTTGACATATTATACAAGTAAATGCCCAACTTCTTTTACTTATTTTTGGATATTTCGTATTCATCATTTTTACATTCATCTTGAATTGTACAGGAAGTTGTTACGGTGATGAGTGGTTTTGCAATCAATATAGATAGAACTGAAGCCATTAAGCACTTAGGATGTTCCAGGACGTTCAAAATTATACATTATTGTCTGTCTAGTGCCAATTCTCAAACATAACTTGCATTAACAAAATAATGGAATTGAAATGAGAAACTTAATTACTTAGTATAATGATAAGTATTAACAAAATGAATAAATAATATAAATATTCTGTATTTTTAACATTTTTTTAATCATTTTGTTAATAATTTAAAATGTTCATTTTAACACACTCTATTATAATTTTAAAATGTAACTGTTTTTCTTGCATACTTAAGCAGTATATTATTATTATAAACATATTTATTATTTATTTACTTATAAATCAAAACATATTTTATAAAATAATTAATATTACACAGTTATATTACCAAAGACAACCTAAGTGAAATTAAAATAAACAGAGTATTTTGTGCGATCCAATTAAGTTATAACCTGAGCTAAAGTCAACAATTGGGAAAAGCACTTAAGTACCTTCGACCAACGAGGGCGTACGTGCTTATATAATTACATAAATATATATAGGTCATAGTCGATTTTAACCGACATCTGCACCTAGTAAAATCGAGGCTATTCCAGCTGAATTATTTCAGTAACACTAGCGAAGGCCAAAATGATTGTAAAATATTTCACATTACATATTTAACATTGTGTAAACAATGGTTGCTATTTAAAATATGGTTAAAGCATATTAGGCTTTCGATATGTTTAATTAAATGCTAATACTGACAATTTGAGTTAGCTCTCTGAAATTCCATGTGTAGTTCGCTATTAGATTCTAGTATTTTTATTAGAAATACCTAATAATGTGCTGTAAAAGGTATTAAAGAGTAAAAAATATTAACCACTTACTAATAAACAAAGTCATATTTTAATATCTTTAAAACGAGAGACAGAGAATAGAGAAATGGAATGGGGAATGATGAAACGTCGCATATTTTTAAATATAACAATTTGTGACACCTTGGTACATAGACAAACAAAAGAATAAATAAAGAATTAAATATTTTTCTTTTAAAAATATACAGTTAAAATTTAAATTTATAATAAACCAATCTTTTGTTTAATTAATAAAAGTATTTTAAAAAATAAAATCAACTTCACTCTGTCAACCCACACACAGCAGGGTAGGCAAGTAGCAGGGAGGGAACCTAGTGTTAAGACACTCCATACTCCACTTTCTACCGAATTCTGGAGGCATTACGTGTTGAGTGGCAGAACTCAACGCCGCGCTTTGCATCGACACCAGAGCGAAAAAGTGGAAATTTAAATAAAAATAAATATTTCACTTCCTCGAGTCGGGATTGAACCCACAACCGTCGCGTTACAGTCACACCCTTGTGCCGCTGCGTAACGAGGGCCTTGAAAGTATTTAACAATATAGAATTAAACACGTTGAAATGCTGCAATGTGATGAGTAAAGATTTGCTTCGCCCGCAGGCAAACACGTAGTTCCGAGCACATGTAACTGTCCACACGTCCATTAAAACAGTGTTTATTCCTCATTCATGATCTCATTAAATGAACGCAATATATATTAAGCTTTAAATATAAACATTTATTCAAATGGGATAGCCACAATTTTATTACGTATAGAACAATTGTTTTCATTAAATCTTTAATTAAAAGTTTACTAATTAATTATTTTTTTATATTTTGGTGTTAGTAATATATCTAGGGGGTAGAACTGACGTAAATTCTTTTAGATATTCGGGGACTGCTATGCTAATAAGTTTTATTCTTTATAATGTACTCGTATATATAATTTATATAAGAGTTTTGCAAATGGTTATAAGTCATTCAAATATTTGAACACCATCAAATATTTGTTAAAATTATTTAATATTTTACTACTTTTTTACTTTTACTACGTTACGGGTTTTAACAAAAGGGCCAAAACGCGTCTCATCTACATACATACACATATATATTATGATGTTAAATGATAAATAACTTAATGTTAAATGATAAATAACTAGAAAGTATTTCTAAATTCCGCTGAAAAATATTTAAGTTAAAAAGCGTGCAATCGTAAAATATGTACGTTCGAGTTTCTCACGTTCTCTCCCATTGGAATAGAGATATCCTGAAAAGAATTCGACAAGTCTCGTTTTGCAGCTCCGTCTTTGACAAAGATTTTTCAAGATAAAATCTTTACTTAAACATAATATGGAATTTGTAAGAAAAAATATTTTATAAATAAAACATTTTTATATTTATTTTTATTGACTCGACTTCAACTCGAAGAAATAAAAAATACTCTGGTCTCTAGGCAAAACGCAGCGTTGAGATCCGCCATTCAACACGCAATGCTTTAAATCTTTTTTTTTATATCTTTATGAAAAATGAAACAAAATTTACTCACAACAATATTGAACAATTTTGTTATTATAATAAATTAAATATAATTGAATTATTAATAAGAAAAAATAAGTTTTGGCATATAAACAGCTTTCAGTGTAGCATAATTTTGAAAGTGACATTTGAATTGGACCCTCGCCCTCTCCAAAGCAGACATGTCACATGCAGTCAGCTGCCAGCCTTATCTACACTGCCAGTGATTATCTTATGGTTACAAATTAGGTATAATTTATAGGAATTTACGTATATTTTGAACCCCATTTGTGATTTAAAAAGGTCTATCAAGCAATGTCTCGAAAAATTCGGTAGAAAGTGGGGAACGGAGTGTCTTAACACTAAGTTCCCTCTGCCTACCCTGAAGTATGCGGTATACAACGTACAGCAGCAGTTGAAAAAACAATATAATAAATAAAAAATAAAAAAAATAAGACGTTCTTACAGTCATCAAAATTTACCTACGATAAACATTTAGTTGTACTTTTAGAATTAGCTACATTCTATATTTTTTTATTATTATAGTTTTTTATACATACATTTAATTAAAAATAATGTCATTTCAATATCTAATTTATATAATTTTCTTTACAAATTTAATTATTACGTTTCATGAAACAGGTGATATCTAATGAAGAGAAATGAAATGTGGCGAACGAGGTGCCATTATTGCGGAAGCTTGCTCGTGACAGGTGAAATAAAGCTTCATTGCCTTTCTGCAGCTGATATGTCACTTTCAGCTACTTCCATTAGAGGTTCTCACCACTAAAGTGTTCTTGAAAATATATTTCTTTAATTGTTTAACTTTTAATATTTCACAAAGTTATCCAAGGTTTTTAAATTAAGTATATATAGTATTTTTTTGATATCGAATATTCATTAAATATTTTAATGGTATAATATTAAAATACTTTTATTATACATCTATTTATTGAATCCATTAGTATTGCTAATAAAATCACCTATCAGTTACTGTCTGCGAAAATATGGATGGATTTTATATGGTCGTTGATAGTTTCAGTACCTATTTTAAAAAAGGCACCTAAATACTTGAAAAAGAAGCATTTCTTAATCTACTTAAAAAAACTTCAGAACAATATTGCATATTTACCGCAAGAAATATTTATACAATAATATTGCGTACTTCATTATAACAAGATGAATAGATCGAGACTGATGGATCTTGACATTTCCCTGATATGCCATCCCATATCAAGAGGCTCATTTCAAATGAAGCATTATAGTCAAAAATGGATATTTCTAATGTATCTTTGCACGAAGATTTAAACAATACCCTGGTTAAAGAACACGTAACAAATAATAAACATTATAGAAAAAACTTTTAACATCTAAAATTAAAAGCAAGAACCCAACAACATTTATTTATAAAATTCTTTAAATTCTTACATAAAAATGATGATGATTTTTATAGTAACATAAATATTTTATGACAGCAATCACCTAAAAGATATCCAATGATTGACAAGCTAAGAATTTATTTGAGCCAACCTGCGTCACGGTATTTGGTTCAGACGTTGTTCCTACTTCTGGCTTTTAATAGAGTACATACACTGCCTGACTCATTTCGTTAATCGAAGATTAAATATAACTACAGAAGATTACGTAGTTTTACGAGACTGGACGTTTCATTTGACCCATTGACGTACATACTGTAATATGTTCTAACAATAACTGTATGAATAATGAGGCCAGAGTTAAGTAAGCAGTTATTGCCTTAATTATTTTTAAAAATAATATACACTGTTTAATGTCCACATATAATAAAAAGATATGTCTGAGCCAAAAGTGATGTATCGTGTGATCTTTTATAACTCTATAGGGATTTTCCCGTAGATCTACAATTATCTAATTTAGCAAGAAGTCCATTAAGTACAAATAAAGGAAATAAATCCGAAAGCTGGAAATTTATTTACTTACTTTTCGTTGACCTACAATATTCAAATTAGGATACTTAACCCTCAGTGGGCAAGTCCAACTCGCACTTGACCGCTTATTTTAATATACATTAAATAAAGTAATTGATATCGTCCTAAATTTACACATTTCATTAGTTTTTCAATTAGTAATTAAAAAACCGTACAATTGCAAAATAATACTAAAAGTTACAAGAAACAACCCATGACGCTGATACGAGCAGGGAACCCTAGAATAATCGATACTTATAGTTTGTATTCACATTATTTACGAAAAGTTTGTAAATGATGCGAATAGCTCGGCTAATGAGCCTATAAACGGTCACAACGGAGGGCAACGGTACTACCATATTTCGTTGTTAACTTGTAATTGCATGGGAATAAAGTATATAATACGAGTATCATTATTTTATAACAATAATAAAATTACATCAATTTTAAATAAGTTAAGGCAAGGCGGTTTTGACAAATTGCAACAGACTCCTGCTTATCTTAAAATATACCATAGTCTCATCATCGAGTGTCAGCGTCGGCTATCAGCGAGACATGATGTATAGAAACCTGACTTTCGCGAGCGATACGTCTCAAAAAACTTTTCAACAAATTATTATACTGTTAGAAAACGGAAACGGATAGCGTTTTAAAAAAACCACGATAAAAATACTTACCGTTTATAGGTTTTTAACGTACTCGGACAGAGGTTCCACGTAATTACAATGAGTGACATGTATCACTCAATAACAACACTACACACTAGATACCTTCCAATCAGGTTTTCCGCCTACAAGAAACTGTTTCCGTTTAACACAATTCCACTGCTTATATTGTCATTTTCACCTAAATCTACCCACTTTTACACGAGTACGCTAACAATACAATAAAAATATCAAAAATATAAAAAATAACGCCCTAAAAAGCTACAGTCCATCTTAAAGAAGTGAAAAATGTATGTATATTTTCTTTTAAATATAGTTAGTTATAAGCAGGTATAATGGAAAAATAATATTTCATATTCAAAAAATATCGATATTTTTTCCAACTCCAATAAGGTTGAAGATCAAATTTTAAATCTCATAGCTTAGCAGTCACCAGGTATAATAACCTAATTCTTTTACATTTCACAGTCATTTTTGAACTGTCAGCATATTCCTATGAAAATAAAGAGAATCTCTTTTGTAAATTCTTTCTATACGTGTTTTACCTCCCACTGCTGGGGCGGAGGGTGGTGCAAACTGCCACCACCACACCACGATAGCTGCATGCCTTTTGATTCATTGGCGCCATCATATCATCTATGCATCACTACTTCGATAGTAAATGCAGGGTTTAAATTGCAATTGTTTATTTATGATAGAATAAATTAAATTACGATTTTTAAGATGCATAGTAGGTACCTTAAGAATATTATGTATATATAAAAGAAAACACCGATTTTCTTATTTCTTTTAGCTTCTTCAGTTTCATATAAACTGAATATTTAAAAGAATAATTTATAAATGGTGAATTTTTAGAGTTAATAACAGGATGAAATAGGAAACACATTCAAACTTCTATTTATAAATTAAAATATAAATAAAAAAATCTACATGAAAAATGTTATTCATGTTATTTTAATAATAACTTTTAATTTAAAATCAGTTTTTTTGTTGAAACGTAATTTTTTTTCTGGAAAAGTTACGTGTATGTTACTTATGTAATTGTTATAAGTGTCCAAAAATTCTCGTTATTTTTTACATGTATGCAGGCTGACCATTATTAAATTTGTATAAATACAAAATATTTATACAATTGTATAACATAGTCTGCATATGCTGCATATTCGTCTCTACATTGTAAGGCCGCATGCTAATCCTGAGAGCTACAGTCAAATCTACTAAATAACTACGAACATACCATGTGATGAATTGTAAAGCCATGCATCTTATGATTGGACCGGCCGAAACTATAACAATTCAACGTATTCAAAATACGTGGTTTTGGGAACGCATATGGAATTGTAAATTGGGTCAGTTACGTCGTACTAGACACCCGTATCGTATAAACATATCGTATAAACGACTTCGACAGCTCGCTAGGAATGTTCAACGAAATTTGTATAATCAAAGTCGATACTTAAATAAGTATTTTATAACAAAAGGAACAATCGATAAACCCACAAAAGTTTCTATAACGAACTTACTAAACTTTGCTGGTGAGGTTCATTTTGATTCATTACAAAGAATAGGTATTTGTGGCCTCACCTC